>SNQJ01S0107704.1:13902-29595 GCA_010110895.2 Picea sitchensis | reverse complement strand
AGGGGGGGCTTTCTCAACTTATCTCTTTATATTTGAATATTTCTTAATTTTTGAAAAGGTTTTTATATGTTGCTAATTTACTTATTCTTGTTACATATTTAATTACTTTATATTTATAATAAATTAGAAATAAATTTTATATCAATTGTTTTTTCTTTTTATTACATTAATGTGTATTCTTTGATTTCCTTTTTCTTTTCCTAACTATTAAAACTTAGTGTATCAAAATATTAAAAATTCTAGTACTCAAACTCTCAAGTGAAACTTGTGAAGACATGCTTAGACCACCCTAAAAAAGTCCTCTCTTTGACCCTACAACTAACTTTGAGGTCAACATTACTAAACAACAAACTCTCATAAATTATGTAAGCCCCACCTAATAGAATGTTGCAAATGCCAAGGGAGGACTACATCACAAGTAAGATCACCCTTCTTTGGTTTGACTTCATACATTGAAACTTGCAATCCCAAGTTATATGCATTTTCTTTCCCTTGTCTATGGAGACCAAGGGAGAATATTTTCAAATGGGTAGTATACATGTGAAGGCCTTTTGATTATCACTTTGTGTGATATCTTCTACCTTGCACTTGATCATTATTGATTTATAACTTGCAGTATTGATAGTCTATAAGTTTATGTCAATGGATTATGTTTTTATTTGATAACTATTATACACAAACCCTCATTACTCTTTCCATTTACTTTAGAAATAAAATAGAAAAAACAATAATTGATTTCAACAAAAAAGATAAACACAAAAACCGAAACCAAGTCAAATATAGTTGAAAGAAAATAGATTATTAACATATTACAACCATCTTGTATTTTATATCACCTCACTTTACTTTCTATAATTGAAATTGGTGGTGTATGCCCAAGGATTGTTTGTAGTGGGGTCAACAATCATCTTTATTAGTCACAACCTAGAAAAACAAGCTATGTTATTCCCAACCATGGCAACAAATAACAAATAGATAGAGGACAAGGAGGAGGGAAATATAAATATTCAATGAAATCAGATCATAGTAGTTGGTGAAATAAGAAATATGGACTTATATTTTAAGGCAACTTGGGGTCTGTGAGCGATCTAAAGCTTTGTAAAATAACGAGGGAACATGAGCTCTATGAATTATCTACAAGAATGTATTATTAATTGGAGGAAGAAAGTATTTGATGGGACTAAATGAACTGAAATGGATTTGAACTAATGAATGGTTGTAAGACTCAATACCTACAAGTTAATTTGGAAATTAATGTGGGTTATTATATGTAACACATTTTTTTTCCCTAGTATGTAATTATAACTATGAATTAATGTCGCCATGGGTTGTGATACGAATATTTGTCCATTATTATACTAGAATGGACTTGTTCAAGCTATGTAAATGCATGTTGTTAATAAAAGTTTGCTGGACAACTCACTGAAGGGTGGAACACCGATACAAACCATGATACTACGAGTGAAATTGGTGAGAGGGAAAGTATTACCTTTCCTAAGATCCTTAGTGCCCTCTTTTCCAAAAAATAATTCAAGTTAATTCCCTCTTTTCACCTTTTTCAAAAATCAGTTAATGAATGGAGATGGTAGTTGGGGCAACCGACCACCACAATGGATGAGGTATGGAGGGATGGGTACAACCAGTGCTTCGTTGTCCTCCATGATTTACCACCAAATCCTATAACACAAAAAAGAGAAGTCATGAACCTTATATAGAAGGAAGGTAGACAAATATAAGAGAGTTATGGCATATAAGAGAATCGATGATGGAGGGAAAAATAATACCATGAACCAAACAAAGAAAAAGAGTCACAATTTTCAAGTAGATGCATTGTTGAATATTTAATAGAGAAAGACCATAACCCAACCTGGAAGTAGGGTCGTGAGTCTAGTGCCTATTGGATAGGAAACCAACACTGAGAGGGGAGGGTGCCAATGGACTGTATAGCAAAGAAGGGACTCCATTGTGCAGAGGTTATCTAGCTGAGAAAGAGATTGAGAAAAAACTCATGGAGGCCCTTATCTAGTGGATGAAAAGGGAAACTCTTGCTGTTGATTTCTATGGAGGAGAGTAGCTTTCACAATCAACATAATTTTCCTCTTAGGTGTTAGGATAAACTTGACTTGGTGAATGATTCAAATTTATTAGGTAAATAGTGGTGGTTTCGAGCACATGGTATTGGTGACCCGTGGTTTTAGAGCTTGTGGATTGCATGTAATGAAGCCTCTAAAATGTTGGTGATACTCCATTGTATTATGTCAAGAGTTGAGAAATGAAGGCTCACTTGGCTAGGGCTAGGAGGTTGGTCAACTTGGTCATTTTTGGTCAAGGAACTAATAGATCTATTAGATGGGTTTTCCTAGTTTGGGTTTTCTAGGATAAATGTCATGCATGATTTATGTGTTGTTACTATGTTCTCATTTCATTTTATTTCTCTAGAAATTTTGTTTCCTTTAATGTGGTATCATAGAAAGAAAAACCTGAACTCTCTAGCAAGAGTGGTTTGATTATGGGATCCATGGAGAGAGAGACACAAAATGTCATTGAGGCTCGAGCAAGATAATTTGTTGGTCATAAAGGAAAATCCGTAGATCATTAGCTTGCATTATGGCACCGTTATTGGAGATGATAGAACTGATATTTTCCCAAGAGGTGTGGAAGTGTGTCTAGATGATGATCCATAATGACCTGGTGCATAACTGGGGTTTGGATTTTATTTTCACTAATTCGTGGGAGACACAAAAACATTAAATGACAAGGAAAGAGGATGGCAACATAAGTGTTGGGATAACACCGATGAAATAAATTAGTGTTTAGTTTAAAATATTTAATGTGTGTAAATGGGCATAAAAATGTATTACCTTGTTAGGCATGTGTAGCCATAGTAAATTAATGGTAAAATCTATATGTAGACCTAGTTGATAGGGGGAGGATGCGATAATCCTAGATACCCTGGTTATAAAATTTGAGGGGGGAAGGATTTGACCATGGGAAACTCCAAGGAAAGTTTAAACGGGGAATATTAGGTTAAACTTGACTCTGTGAACGAGTCAAATTTGTTAGGTAAATAGTGGTTGTTTCGAGCACATGGTATTGGTGAACTATGGTTTTAGATCTTGGGGATTGCATGTAATGAAGCCTTTAAAACATTAGTGATACTCCATTGTAAATTTTTAAGAGTTGAGTGGTGAAAAATCACTTGGTCGGGGCTAGGAGGTTGGTCAGCTTGGACGGGTTTGGTCATGTAAGTAATAGATCTATTAGTTGTTTTTTCCCAACTAAGGTTTTCCAGGATAAATCTCATGCATGATTTATGTGTTGTTGATATGTTCTCGTATTATTTTATTTCTCTATCATTTATGTTTCCTTTCATTAAGAACCTGATTTCCCTAGAGGTATCATGGTATAGCATGAGGATGTCATGTTGTATAAATATTGGTGAAAAACATCCTATTGTTGGGTGGAAAAGTGCTCACCCTCAATGATTTTTCTCTGGGTGATAGTTATAAATAAACAATTTTCTAATATGCTTTGTATGTTGAATTTCTTGATAATTCTGTGTAATATGCATGTTTTTAATATTACATCAAGTTGTGTGGTTCATGAGAATAGAGTTGTGATGATGAAATGAATGAATTTTCATGCTTGATATATTATTTTAAAGGTGCATATGAAATACCTGTATTTCCATGGCCAAATTCCTGAAGAATGACATGGATTTGGGTGAATAATTTATCCACTCGGGAAATTGTTGTCTTTCCCTAAATTTCTATGACTACTAAGTCGATAATGGTTGATTTCGACTTGAAGGTTCATGTTGGGTGATTTGAGGAAAAAATTGTTTAACAAAGGATTCATATTTTCAAATATCTCCTTCTCTATGTCTATGATGGAACCTTGTAGAGGAAACTTTACCTAGGAAGAAAAAGAAGGGACATGTGGTATTCTTTTGTTAATCTAAGATGAAGAAATGGGTTATCATAGGTCAAGTACTTATAGGCATGAAAGGATTGAATATAGTTGGTCTTGGTTGATATCAGTTGTTGGATCCTTCAGGAAAGTGTTTTTAGAAAGATCCATTCAGAAAGTCCAGTGGTGACTTTTATTTTCCAAAGAGGTTAGTTCAACTAACGAACTATTGTTCATCTTTGATCCCAAAAATAATATGGGCCATGAGATAATTTATGTATCATCCATTGGATGTGTCAGAGAACCAATGACCCTGTTAAATACTTTGAACATTAGAAGCACACGTTTCTCTGGGCCATTAATCAACATGAATATATGTCGTTTGATCCATCGGACAAGGATGCTGTCTTGTAATGGTTAGGTGAAAAATTGAATTACCCGTTATCCTACTGAGTCAACATTCTCCATCAACATGCCATGTCAGAGGACATGTCAACAAGGAAATGAAAATAAAATACTGTCAGGTGGAAGGTGACACATGGAAGAGGGAAAGTGTGCTCCATAGTGTATTTAGGGTGAAAGGAGTGTCATTATTAATTGAGCACTTCTGAGCTTGAAAATGATAAGGATAGTGGATAATGTTCAATCTATACCATCTGGTTGTTTGAAATATGTCTTTTAGAAGAACTATGTAAGTGGTGAGTTATATGTTTCTGACAAAGGGTTTCCTAATGAACAGGAGTCTGATAGTATATCAAGATTCATATTTCAGAAGGGTTTGCAAGTGTGTTGATTTGTTTCCCCTATAGAAAATTCTAATAGGGAATGTTCGACATTATTTTGGCCTTCATATTTCACGATGGATAGAGTTTAGTGAGAGGAATGAGTCTGATAGGATTGTAGAAGACTATTTCATAATAAAATCTTGAGTTTGGTGAGTTAATTGTCTAATAAGGGAAGGCTGATGGTGTTTCAAAATTCATATTTTGGGAAGGAACCGTGACTTGTTAAGTGATCCTTTCTAATGGGGATTCTCCGATAGGGTGTTCTTGATAGTCTTACGACCTTTGAAACCCTGAAGCATGATTCATAAGGATCAATATCCGGTTTCAGGCCCACACCTTTGGCCTAAAAGGAATTAAGTTCACGTCGAATGGTACATGTGATGGGGATCCATGTGGAACTAAGGTGGTTTTGGTGGGAAGTAATAGAAATATTTAAGAAGTTGTATATTGCTGACCCAAACTCGTATTTGGACACAATTGTAGTTATTGGAAAACTCTCAAGGAGTAGAATCAATTTGTGAGATTAGAATATGAGATCGACCAAGAATTAAGATGAGAAATTTGAATGCCTCACTAGCCTAATGAAGGTTAAGAGGGGTCAAGTGTGTTACAAAGTGGTATTATAGTAGATTTCAAACTCTAGTCCTAAATGGGCCAACAAGTAGTCAAAACACTTGTGTGCCAAGGGCTATGATGTGTTTTTTTTAATTTTCTTTTCTTTTCTACATTAAAAGGACCAAAAATGAGTTCTCATTCTAGCTACCCCACTAAAATTGTGCATCAATACAAATATCCTACTCAAAGTGGAAATAAGAAAACAAAAACGACAAAGGAGAAAGTATAAAGTGAAAGAAAGGATGACTATAATGTTGGGGTTGTGGAGAGGCACACTTGTTAATAGATTTCCCTCATAGGAATAATGACAACATGAAAACTTACAATGTTAAGGAGGATACTACTATTGATGATGTATATAGAAGTGTACCTCAAATATATGCAGTTGTTGAGAATAAAAAAGTATACCACCAAGCCTCAGTGGTGGAGATAGAAGGTATACGTGCCAAATTATTTATTTCTATTTTGATTGACCCTATTTCTAACCTTATTTATGTTTCACACCAAGTTGTTGAGGCATGCGTTTTATAGAAAGGAAGAATGAAAGTCTTGGTTGGTTCAACTAGCCACAAGAACCAATATTAAAGTGGAAGAGGTAGAAAAAATATGCTAATTTGAGATGAATGAGATGCACACCCAAGGAACATTAAATATACTACCATTGTAGTCATATAACATTTTGATAAGCATGGATTGGTTAGCAGCACATAAGGAAAAATTGGATTGTTTTAATAAGACCTTAGAATGTTAATATTGTGAAGGAAATAAGAGGGTCTTATAAGGAATATAGAAACCTGTGCTGGTAAGGAAGATTTCAGTAGTACAATTGATGAAACATTGCAGGAAAGGATTCCCACTATATGGCATCCATGTATTACATTCAGAAAAATAAAATCCATTGAAAATTGAAGATTGTCTTGTGCTACACGAGTACATAGACATATTTCGAGAGGAAATATTAAGACTACCTACAAAAAGGGATATTGATTTTTCCATAGAGCTTATGCTAGGAGAAATACCTATCTCTAATGTACCTTACAATATGAGCCCACTTGAATTGGTGGAGCTAAAAATGTAGTTGAATGAAATCTTAGACAAGGGGTATATCAAACCTAGTGTGTCCCCATAGGGAGTACCAACATTGTTTGTAAAGTAGAAGAATGGTACCCTTAGGCTATGAATTTATTAAAAATAGTTAAATAAGATGACCATCAAGAATACATAATTGTTTCCTAGGATTCATTATCTTTTTTATCAGCTAAAAGGAGATACAATGTTCTCTAAGATAGACTTGAGGTTTGGGTACCATTAGGCCATAATCAATGATGAGGGAATCCATGAGGGAATCCATAAGTGTTACACATTATTTGGTCACCCTAATGATGATTTCACAAACATGTGTTTAGGCTCCCAACATGACTTTTTGCCTGAGAAAATAAATTTTTTTCCTCCTCTACAAGGCTGCTTTTTAGAAAGGGTCTGCAGGCTACATACATTACATAGTGAAAAAATCTATGATTTCTGTAGGTTTCTCTATAGATGGCCCATGGTATTTCCACAGGCTGCTAAATAGGCAGGGTGCAGTGACATTCCAAAGCTAAAAGAGGAAATATGTTTCACGAAGTTTCTAGAAGGGAAATCTTCTAGAATGTGAGGTGGCATCCGTATGGTTGCGATCCTACTGGTTTCTCCGATTTGATGGGATCATCCTCATCCCTTTAGACACTTCACGTTCTCCTATATAATCATGGGCTTCTCATGGAAAAGGTTAAGCAAGATTAAGCAGAGAATTGATGAAAGAATAGGCCGAAGACTGTGTGAAGAATCTTGTTCCTAGTGATGCTTGAGGCCTCCATTTGTCTATCAATATTTTGTGGATTATATTCATGCGAATTTCGGATCAAGTGTATGTGTGTGTTGGAACGAAGGACCACTAAAAGGGAACTTGCAACATCAATGCAATTCAGTTGTATCTTCTACTTTTCATTAATATAATACGGTGGCACGTCTCTTTCCCATAAAATGATTAGTATTTTATTACATGATTCCTTGATCACATGTTTAGGTTGTCATTGAATTATACTATTGTTGCTTTCACGTTGGTTGGTTTGTGTTATCGCAGATATGATTCCACAAGAGCACTGGAGTGAAGCAAGGACAACAAAGATATAAGGAAGCGATTCATAAGGTATGTTATCTATTCCTCCTTTGGTAGTAAACTCAATGATCACAACTTAGGGAAAGCGTCTTGTTCCATCTTGTTTTGTTCTAGATCTAGGTGGATCTAGGGGGATTAGTTCATGTCCGCATCTACCGATTTACCCAATAACAAAATTGGTGACTCCACTGGGGATACGACTTGATTGTGGGTTTTTGTTGGCCATTTTCTTTTGACCTATTCTTTTTACTTGAAATTAATCTCTTAGTCTGTGGGAGATCCATTTAGACTCTCTGGGTTTGAAAATCCACTTAGATGCTTTTCCCTTTTCTCCAATTTTTTTTTATTTTTCAAACACTTCCGCACTGCACCTTATAGATAGCCTACATAAAATTTTGATTTCCGCACCCTAGTGGTTTATTTCAGTGCAGGATTTCCTCACCCTGTCTATTTCTGGTCTGCAAAAACTATTCATTTCCACACTGTGTTATACTGCCAGCCTGCGGTGGCGTTTGAGAAATGTTTTGGGTTGGGTTTTGGCCTCTGTTGTTACCCAGTTTGCTTTAGTCAGGTGGGAAAGGATTTTTAATGCCAGTTCTTGAATTTTTCTGACTTTTTAAGCTTTCTCTTGATTGGTTTCGGAGATCGAACACCTCTCTTTTGATCTTTTTCCAATTTTTGTTTTTGATTTTTATCGACAAGGGTATAATCTCTGGATTTGTGTCTGAGTGATTGCTCGATTAAAAATCTTCGATTGGATTTGAAGTTTTAGGTTGGTTACACATTATGGATTTCTTAACGATTAGAAGACCATTTTTTATTCACATTTGAAGAAACATTTTATTGTCATTTTTTATTTTTATCTCCATTGAAAGATCAATTTGGGTGTTTGTTGACTTTTTTATTTTCATTGATTGCTTATCCTTTCTCAATTTCATCCCTATTTTGGTTTTCGAAAGAAAAAAAAAATTTAAGTCTTTCAGTCTTTTAGGTAATCATTTATCCATAAAATATTGGCATTCAAAAAATTGAAAGAGAACAAATAGTGAAATTACATTGTTGATTTCAAAGAAAAGGAATTGTACGTCGTAGTTCACATTGTTCTAGAAAAATACCTTCTCACTAGTGTAGATAGAATTCATCGAAAAAAAGTTTGCATCATTCATTTCTATTTTCACGTTATTGGGTAAAAGTCTTACACATCATTGGTTTCATTCCCGTCTACCTCTTGAGTAACAACAACCTCTAAAAAAGATTACGAAATTTAAAACTCAAGTACTAAATTTTATTTTCTAGGGCTCTTTTACACCAACATTAGCTAGGCTAGAGCTTTGGAATAGGCAGTGAGACACACTCTCCAAAGCACCAAACACACAATAGTATCTTGTGATAGGGAGTGTTCAAATCCATTTGCAACATTTTGCCCTGGGAAGCCCTTCTCACACAATGGTCAAACCTGAGGTCGCATTAAGATTGGCAGCGTTACTCACCCTGCTTTATTGGTCTCAGTGTAGAGATTGCACATATTATGGGGGTCACTTGAAGGTATACCCATAATGATGAGTGGAAGCCTCTCAAGTTTATTTCGGGCTTGATACCTTGCCCTTGCATGTGGATCAGACTGTCAACTGTTTCCCCAGACATCACTGTTGTTTGTGGTAACTTTAGTAGCCTATCTTTTTAGGGTCTTACACAAGGTGAATGTGAAGGGCCAAGTCTTCACTGTACCTAGAATCGATGTTGGCCAGACTCACTTGGAATACTTGGAGGGTATACCCACGATTATGTATGGGAGCTTGCACCAGGGTGTAAGTTTGTTAAGAAGGTTGTCAATGTAACTTTTTCACTCTAGCCGAACCCCTTCTTATCTCGATATCGGGACGTTGGATTTCATCACCAACTAGTGAATTCGAAACAAGAAGGTTTGTTTTCCTGGTTTGAACTCTAGATTTTATTAATGAATGTTGTTGTTTTCATAGTTGGCCATAGATTTTTTTTTCAAAGTTTTTGGTTCATGCAATATTGACCCTCCACGCCATTCATGTAGAATACAATGCCTACCTCCGGAAGATCCAGAAATTTCTCAACCCTTGCCTACTAATCCACCGAAGGGATATCCTCAACAGAGTGAGGTCCAAGACACTACCACTCCACTAGTTGAAAGAACTGACTCTTTAGACAATTTCTGAATTTCTTCCTCTCTAGAGTCTTTTCGACTTCCTCATGGTTATGAGAGACATATTCTTCGGCTAAATTCATCCAGAGATATTGTTATTCAAACTTCTAGACTACCAACCGGACCTTTCACAGGTCCTGAAGGCCAAGATCCATTTTGGACAACTGACATATCTAGAGGAGATCTTTTTGGAGCCAGGTCAAGTGATGATATACTTGTCATACCCGAGTTACCCGAAACATCTGTTGAAGACACGATACCCCTAGATCATTATCCCATTACAACTTCCTATCTGTTCTTTGGTTCAGACAACCCATCAGTTGATCCTAACTCGACCATCCCCCTTCAGATGGCCCACTTTACAATGGTCCCAAATGCTACGACTATTCCCACCAGGACTATGGCAGCTATCCAAGCTCTCATTGGCACACCTCTTTCACCTAGACCTTCCCCATCGCTTCCTCCAGGGTATAATGCATTGAATGCTTCTATACCTATCCCTACTCAGGTTCTATTTGGAGCATATGGAGTTTTTTCTCCTTCTGGGCACAATCTTGTTGCCGGTTTCATTCTGACACTTCCCTAGCCCCCCTCTGGAGGGTGTTATCCATATTTCACCAGAGGATCCGGCCCTAGTGGAATTAATCAGTCTTTCACACCTAATTATCATATTCCTGTTGGTGGAAAATTAAACCCTAGGGGCTAATATCAACCCCCGTTTGGAGGTCAAACCCCAATTGGGACACAACCTATGGTTGGACGACAACCCCCACCCACCCCACCCTATGGACAGAACATACCGACAACTTTGGCCGATTATTGTAATTTTCTTACCTAGGGTAATAATTAGTTGACTGGGGGGAAACAGACTCAAGTCAGCTCTTTCATACCCCCTAGTATGGGCCAACCATACCTTGGGACTTCCAATCCCATTTGGGGTTCGAACGTTCAATCTAGTGTCCCTTTCTAAGGGAACATCTCTAATCAGTACAGACCCATAGGCTACTGCCTCCATGCCCACAACCGAATCTACTAGGATCTTTGCATCATATGCAAACTGCTTATGGTTCTACTGGTATACCGATGACACTTCCTCCCAAAAGTCACCAGTAACCTCACGTAAATAGAAAATTACCCTTCTTAGCCACTTTGGATCTACCTAACTTGTCTAGAATTTTGAATGACCCTATCCATCACTCTCCTCATTGCATACCGGCCAAATTACCATTAGACATTCCTAAGTTCGATGGTAAACTAGGCGAGGATCTGTTATAACCCTAAATTGCACCAGACATGCTTACCTGGCATCAGGCCATCTCATTTGTCTTCTTTGCCAAGCCACTACTGAACAGATTCTTAAAAAACACTCTTTTTGAAGGCATACATGCCCTGCTCCACTACTGCACATGTGTGTTCGCTGGCTGACCCACTACAGCCTGCGTATACCTAAAAAACATGAAAAAATGGAAAGTTGTAGACGAAACACATAGTTTTGGGTAAGTTAACTAAATCAACTGACAGTCCATAGTCAATCACTCGACCAAATCCCTAGCCCTTTCTAGCCTATAAAAGGAGGGGTAGGGGTCCCATTTGGAAGGAGGAAAATCATAGCAAGGAAACTATACCTGATTTAGTATTCCCCTTGCCTCAACATTTTGCAACTATTGTGTGAAGAGAAGAATATACAGAAGAAGTTGGAGCACAGTTGAAGAGGAGCTCAGGACCAAATTCGAGGAGCAGTGGATGATCTCACCATTGTAAGGTTACTTTCGTGAGATTAATAAAATAAGCACTTTTCCCATCCCGTCATATGAGATTGTCAATATTTAAATTTGATTATATTTTGATAGAATCTCTAACCCATTAGTTTATAGGTTATATTCATGTGGAGTTCTTTGTTTGTCTTTTATGAATGCAGGTTAGCGTTGGGAGGAGAGTTGCAGTCAAGCATCGACCAAGCGTTAAATGGATCGACATCAAACACGAAAACTAAGGTACAGTAGCCAGATCTCTTTAGCCTTGTATTTGCATATGAGTAATGGGAGTCATGCTTGGGATGTTGGTAAAAAGTAGGATACTTTAGGTCATTTCTGCATGCATGATAAACCCTTAATGCTTGTCCATAGGATGGATTTCCCACCCACAACAAAATTGGCGACCATACTGGGGAAATCTCTAGGGTTTTTTGGGGTACTTTTTGGGTATTTTAGAATTGGTTTACTACCTTTTTTCTAAGTTTCTGCAAAAGTCTGAGCTAGTAGGGATTTTGGTCTTCCATACTAGTACTCCTTGCTTCCTTTGCCTGACTATTTTTTCTTTTTCTGGGAAGCCACAGAGGCATACGCGGCCTGCAGAAGGTCTGCCTACATATACACGCGCCCTGAATTCATACAGCCCGCATACATACGCTTGTTGCTGAAATATCAGTCAAGTGTCTGAGTTTTTTTCAAAAAAGAGGCATTCATCCTCTCCCTTGTTAGAAGTGATCCTTCTCAAGGGTTTTCTGGATCTAGTCCTATTTTCTGTTGTTATAGTCGGTATCCTAGGTATAACCTTAGATTATCTTTGTTTTCTCAGATTTCTTTGCATCTTTTTCTGTTAGAGTGAGTTTCTGTACCTTTAAGGGGTTTTGGTCTTTAATACCAGTACTCCCTGCCTGAGCTTAGCTGCTTGTCTTTCTTCTTTTGAGGAGAAACAGGGGCACACATGGCCTGTAGTAGTCTTGCACACGTGCATACATGTCTTGTCTTTGGGAAGCTCACGTGCATACACTGGTTGTTGAAGTGATAGTTACGTGTCTGTCTAGAAAATTTTGAGGAGGCAGTCATTCTCTTCCCTGTCAATTTTTTTATTCACAGGTTTTTCTTGTATCTTTTGGTCTCTATCATAGCAGTTTTCAATCTAGGTTGTGTGCCAATATATATTTCTTTTGCATTTGAATGTTTTCTTCCTTTGCTAGGTTTTTTGATGAGATAGTGAGTCAGTCTGATCCACCGTTTTGGTTGTCAATAACTCCCCACGGTCTGTGGTTGGCTAAAATTCCTTTTTGGCCTTGTCTTGTTCTTATTTTTTTCACCTTTTGGCTTCAAAAAAGAAGAAGACATACAGTTTTAAATTTTCTTGTTTTTGAAGCATAATAAAAAAAACACAAAATGTTTTTTTTTACTTCTTGGTTTGGTTAAAGAGTTGGTTGTTTGCATTAATCAATAGGAAAAAGATTGTTTTCATAAGTTCTTGGATGATTTCCTTAGGAAAATACATAGCTTGTAGTCAAGTGAAAGCTTGTTTTGATTTTTTAGTTAAAACATCTTAGAAAGAAAAAGTTTGAAAAGTTGGTTTAAAAAATTTTAAAAAGAGAAAATCTGAATTTGCCAAGAAGAAGTTATTTTGTTTCTAGATTGTTGTTTATCTTCTCTTTCATCTCTCAAAAAATCACTAGTTTCACTTTCATAACCTTTGACTTAATACAATCCCGAAAAAATAACAATTAATTAAAATCAACTAGACTTTATGTTTTGTAGGGTACATCAACTAGTCTAGGCTAGAGCCTTGATTTAGGATTGGAGAGGAAAATCTTCAAGGCTGAAAAACATACATAAGAGTTTGTGCTAGGGAGTGTCAAAAATCCAGTATCATAAAAGTTATCTGGGACCCCCCTCTAACATAGGGGATAAACACGAGGTCGCGTAAGGAAAGGTAGCAGATATAACCCCTCCAAAGCCGGACCAAACATAGTGGGGAACACATATAGAGGGCTTGTCTTGGGATTCCGTTGATTGCATTTTCCACGGAGCTTCATGGGTCTCAAATCTGTTTGAGGTCCTCAATCGTCTTCCAGAACATATGCTTTCGATACCCTTGATATGTTTCAAGCTTGATACCATGCTCATTGCGGTCCACCCGACTGTCGAATGTACCCGCTTGGTGACTGTTTGCACGTTGGCAACCTAGTTGCCTATCTTTCCAGTGACTTACACAAGTGACTATGGGGGTATACCGCGATACCTAGAACATACATCGGGTCACGCTTTGCAGAGTATATATGAAGGGTTCTTCCGTATTGGAGTTTCACTTGCACCCTTAAGTTGTTCTAGTGTTTTTTGTTGTAACTGTTCTTCCAACTAGTTAGTGATTGTTTGTTTTATATCATAGGTACTTTTTAGTGGGTGCTGGTTTTCAAATGATTATAGATTGCCCTAGTGTGTCTTTGATATTCTCACACAGTGGAGGATCAGGAGTTCTACTGGTCATGAAGACTTTTGGGCTTGCCACCGGTTGACCTCGAACCCCCCCCGCCACTGGTAAGGCAAAAATTAGACCAACAAGGGTCTTTTGAGACAATCGAGTTACAGGAAACTATGCCCAACCCATTTTTGAGAGAATAACTTTTGATTCAGGAGGAACCAATCATCTCTAACATCGATGCAGAGGCTCTTGGTCCTTACAACCCTCCCATCATTAATCTATCGACACCCATCGTTGTACAAGTTCTACCTTAGGAGCATTTTGTAGTGTCACCAACAATAATGGAAGCACACACTGCCACTTCTTCAGGGAATACTGATATTTCCTTCACGAATGTCACTACTGGGGGTGTTCCACCTCCTAACCAACCATCGTTAGTCTAGGCCACCACGGTCTCGACTGCTTCTACCTCGAGCAATAGTCTGATTCTGTCTATGGCGGCAATAACTGCTCCATTTCTTCAAAACATGATGGGATCTCCCTTTTCATATGGGATGCCTAGCTTTGATACAGGTACTGTACTTTCCTCCTCCACTTTACAAACTTTGGGTCTAGGGGCAAGGATTTCCAATGCTCCTCTGCAAGGATCTATTGGGGGCACTATCGCTCCCTTTATCACTTTCCCTTACGGTGGGGGTCATATACCCCCTTCGTCCCCCTTGCTTAGCGGTGTTCCTCAACACTCCACCGAGCCTAACATAAACTTGTTTGGAGTAGGTAGTCAAGCACACCCTCTTTATAATATGCTGGTTGGTTCAACACCTTTCTCTTTATTCGGCGTGTTTGGTAACAACACTTTGTTGTCATCTATCGTTTTGGCCAGGGGAAACCCCAGTTATGGACAACCTCATCCTATATGGGGTACTATTCCTGCAAAGGGGGCACACTTAGGAATTCCTTCCTCACAAGGATCTTCGAATCCATGGCAGGGAACAGTCCCCTTGCTAGGGATGTCGATCAGGGGCAACCCTTTCCATACCCAGTGGAACCCCGGGCAAGGTCCAACGCCTATGCCCGTCGAATCGGCAGGGGGAAACCCCTTCGAAAATCCTTGGAATGTGACGCAAGCCCAACCCTTTACGTCTTATTATGAGAAAAAATGGATGATGTCTCAACAAGCGCCCAATCCATATGCTGGTCATGGTCATGGTTATTACCATAGCCCTAGCCACCAACAACCTATTTTTTTCAAGGCAACCTGGTGCCAGTCAAACCCCAAGATCATTTTTCCCTGGCTACAATCCACAACCTAAACTATCGTTTATGGAAACCCTGCACTTGCCAGATTTGACAAGGCTCTTAAATGACACCATCTTTCATGATCCGAGTTGGCTTCCCATGCCAACCAAGTTTCCTTCAGACATTCCAAAGTTCAAGGCCAAGCCTAAAGAAGATCCTGATGATCACATGACTACCTTCCACTTATGGTGCTGGTCCAACTCGTTAAGAGATGACTCCATTCAGTTGCAATTGTTTCAACACACTCTCATAGGGAGTGCTGAGAAATGGTACATTGAGCTCGACCACTCACAATACTCTTCATTCGGCAAATTTTCAATGGATTTCCTTAACCATTTCCAATTACCTGTGAGATACAATGCCAACACTGAATTGATGGCCAAATTCAAGAAGACAAAAGTGAACCATATCTCAGATCATATTCAAGAATGGAGAAGCCATAAAAGTTTGATCAAAGTGCCAGTCCCACTAGCATTCCTGCTAGAGTGGTTCCTTAAGTCTTTGGTACCCCAGTTATCTAAAGACATCGCAACATCCAGAGTGTTTTCCGAGGAAGACATGATAAT
>SNQJ01S0107704.1:1425-13852 GCA_010110895.2 Picea sitchensis | reverse complement strand
CACAACAACTAGAGATAATTTACTCTCAATCTAGTTTACTCTACGAGATTTTTCCAGATGCACCGAGGTCAAGACTTGACAAAACCAGGCAAATTTTTGGACCACATGCTAATGGAATTGTTGGTTCAGCACAAACCAAGCCCTATAATCCATTGTCAAATCAATTACAACAATTGTTGATACAACAGACAGTGGCTAGCCAAACCACTGGTTCGACTGCTCCCCCTACCCAAAAGTTAGATGTACACAGTGTGCAAACGACAAACCAAAAGGCCATCCAACAGCCTGATGGAATGAAGAAACAACAGAAAAAGGGCAAGGGGGATAAGAAACCCACCGATAATGCTAGCAGGGGCAACACTAAAAATAAGAAGTCAAAGTATCCTTGTAATATTTGCAAGGAAGACCAGCCGACCCATCAGTTCCCTTGGCTTGAGGAGGCTCATAAGTTATTAGCACAACAACAGCCTACCGTGTTAACAAACCCGTTCCCACATGGTAAAAATATAACTCAAGCCTCCTCGAGCATGGAAGGGGTCAGTCAAGGACCCCCTCCATCTTCAAGTAATCCTTCATCTGCAAATGTGTATATGATGAAAGGTGATTCCTATATAATGACTAGAGCACATGATTACGACAAGGCAAGAACCTCTGAGAAGGGTAAAGAAGCCGAAAACCCACCTCTTCCTCTTCAGATCGAGAATATGTTGGTTGAAACAATGACACGTCTCCCAAAAGGTGCGTTCAAGAAATATTCTTACAACCCAAATGCAAGGGCTTCCTAGAACTACTCTGTGGTGGAGGATTTATCACAAACCCCTTGTGCGATGTCTACTTTGGAATTCCTCCAGAGTTGCCCTTCCTAGCGAAAGGCCCTGTTAGCTACCTTAGGCTATGCCAAGACTTGTAACCTGGGCATGATCATTCTTGATACCTTTGACTTAAAACCTCGTCTTCCTCACCAGATCACTTTTCAAATCGTAGTGGCTTATACCACAAAATTTTTTACCCAGAATATTTTCCGCGTAGTAGTGGATGAGGGTGCCTCGACATGCGTGATGTATTTGGCATGTTGGAAGGCCATCAACTAACCCATTTTGTCTCCATCACCTACTCTACTTACAGCTTTTGATGGTCGTTCTTTCCAACCACATGGGATCATCCTCTCTTTCCCCATGCAGTTGGGGGGAAAAAACATGTGTGTCGAAGTTGAAGTGGTCGATGCGTCCCTCGACTACAATATTTTGTTAGGAAGGAGTTGGACCTATGCTATGAAAGAAGTGGTCGCGATAGTGTTCCGAGTCTTGTTGTTTCCTCACGAGGGCTGAATTGTGACCATTGATCAATTATCCTTCTCCCATACTGACCCTTCATCAGGAGTCTCCACAGTCCCGATGATTGATAACCCCCAGCCTGACATTGTCAATGTAGGGGTTGGTATGTGCCCATCATTGATGGGTACTTTTGATTACCCACCTCCGATCGACAATGTCCATTATATGACAGTTGTCCCTGACCAACCTCGGGCTGAATTTTTTCAAATCTCGTCGTTTCGCATGATGTACTTTCATGATCCATGGACCCTTCCTTCCCCATCCACTACAATGGAAGGGACAGATCACCATGCCATGGCCATGCCTTTGTCCACGGAAAAAGTTTCATACTCAATCATTCAACGAGCTTCTACCGACCCCGATTCGACTCCAGCACGAGAGTTAGATCCGATGCTCGAGCCATTTTGGGCTCAAGTTTCCCTTACTGATACAGATTCTTTAGAATTAGTCTTGCCTTTGGACGAAGTGATTATTGAGACAATGACTAGTCTGGACAGACCCTGGGATGATCTTGATCATAGATCTTACTTCCTCCCAGAGTTAAGGAAAATTGAAGTAGAAGAATTCACTCTGACCATGAATGGAGATAAAGATTGTCCTATCAATCCTTTGGCAACACACATGGTTTACGTTGAAGGAAATATGGAAACAATAGCCAAGATGATACCTATTGAAATCTCCAGAACCCCTGGCATCATGGAGAATATCTTCGTCGGATCGGACTGCTCCCCCGAGGAGATTCAAATCTACACATATTTATTTAAATAATTCTACGATGTCTTTGCCCTGTCTTATGAGGAAATGCCAGGCATAGACCCAAGTATTTTCGAACATGAAATCATGAATTATCTTGATGTCAAGCCGGTCTAGCAGAAGCTTCATCCGATCAATCCTAGGAAATCAGCAGATATCAAGGCTGAAGTAGAGAAATGCCTTAAAGATGGTTTCATATACCTCATCCAATTGACTCAATGGGTGTCAAATCCCATGCCAGTCAATAAAAATAGGGTACGATTTGCGTATGCACGGACTTCCGTGATCTGAACAAGGCCTGCCCAAAAGATAATTTCCCCACACCATTTATTGACCAGATAGTCTATGAATGTATAGGATGCGAGGCATTTTCATTCATGGATGATTTTTTTGGATACAATCAGATCCAAATCAAACCCGAAGACCAACACAAAATCACTTTCATCTTTCCATGGGGTACATTCGCTTATCGTAATATGCCTTTTGGTTTGAAAAATGCTGGATCTATGTTTTAGCAGGCCATGTATTTTTCTCTCCATGACCTCAAACACATAGTCAAGGCTTACCTCGATGATTTAGTGTCATGATCTCACAAGAGAGATGATGATCCAAAACACCTCTGACTTATCCTTGAACGGTGTCGCTACTACAGAATCCGCTTGAATCCAAACAAGTGTAGTTTTTGCATCACATCAGGTCGCCTGTTAGCTTTCATCATTTTGACAACAGGTATCATGGTCGATCCTCTCAAGCTTGAGGTAATAGTTCAATTTCTTCCCCTATTCACCATACCTCAGCTTTAGAGTCTGCAAGGAAAAGCAAATTTTCTACGACGTTTCATCACAAACTATGCCAATATCAAAAAGGGTTTTATGCATTTATTGAAGAAGGATGTTCCTTTTCATTGGGATGAAACCACTCAACGCTCCTTAGCCACACTAAAAAGTTCCCTCATATCAACCCCTCTACTTCGACCACCTAATTATAATAATGATTTCTTATTATACTTGGCCGCTGTAGAGTCGACCATTGGTATGGTCTTAGTTTAGGAGGATGATTTACTCTTAGAATACATGATTTATTACTTGAGCCGAGGCCTAGTTCAACCAGAACTCAATTATTCCCACATTGAAAAACTTGTGTTGGCAATAGTTCATGCCATCCAATGGTTCCATCATTATATTTTGTTTCGCAAGACCACCATCATTTCCGTCGTGAATCCATTTCAATACATTTTGACATGACGAGTCATCGATGAAAAAATCAGCAAATGGATAGTTATCCTCTAGGAATTCGACTTGGAATTCATTTCGGTGAAATCCAAAAAGTCGATGGTCTTCGCAGAACTCATATAAGAACTTCTAGTCGAATTAGGTGATGTTATACACGACGAGTCGCCTATCAAAGGATACATGTTTTTGATCACATCTTTTGACCCCTAGTATGGATATGTGATTGTCTATCTCCAGACTTAAAGTGTCCTGCCTCTGCTTCTCGTGATGAGCGTCACCGTATATGCCATCAGGCTAAGAACTATCTCATACTCGAGGACACATTGTATCATCAAGGTGTAGACTGCATCCTTCACCGATGTCTAACTCATGAAGAAGCGGAAATCATGCTTAACGATTGCCACACTGGAGCATGTGGCAGTCGTTTGTTTGGTTTGGAAACAACCCAAAATATTTTACGAGCTGATTACTTTTGGTTAAAATTAATCAAAGATTGTGTTGAATTGGTCAAGAAGTGCCACCCGTGTCAGATCTTCTCTCAGAAAATGAGGGCACACCCCACTCCCATGTTTCCCCTTATTACTATTGGTCCCTTCACTAAATGGGGGATTTATTACACTACATGCAACCCCCCGTCAGTAAGGGGGCACCGATATATCATTGTAGCAATAGAATACTTCACCAAGTGGGTCAAAGCTATGCCAACATTCAAAGATGAAGGGGAGACAAAAACTCTCTTTTTGTTCAACCAGATAATTGCAAGGTTCAGTGTCCCGAGAGAGATTGTCACTGACCATGGTAGTCACTTTCAAAACAAAAAGATGACCGAGTTAATATCAAAGCTTGGGTTGAGGCAGGAACATTCATCACCTTACTACCACCAAGAGAATGGTCAGGTGGAAGTTGTAAACAAAACTCTTAAAACCATTATACAACGAACGATCAATTCGGCCAAGTCAAATTGGCATTTGATGTTATATTCGACATTATGGGCTTACTGAACACCTGTTAAGACTGCAACCAATTTCTCACCTTTTCAACTCGTTTACAGGTTGGAAGCAGTCTTTCCTATAGAATTCCAGATCCCATCGTTAAAGTTGGCAGTACAGTTATTTCCAGATACTTCACCACTTGAAGAACGGTTACTATACCTCAAACAACTCAATGAAAAATGTCATGATGCAACCTTGTCTAATGAGGCTCACAAACAAAAAGTCAAGTGTTAGTATGATAGGTCCGTTCGTCCTTGGATTTTCTATGAAGGTGACCTTTTCCTAGTCTATGACCAAGATAAGGACCCCCTAGGGGCAGGCAAGTTCAAACCCATGTGGTTCAGACCTTTCATCGTAAAAGAAGTACTACAGAAGGGCGCTTATCATCTAGTGGAATTTCAGGGAAATGTTTTTGGTGGATCCTAGAAATGGGCTCTACCTCAATAAGTATTACTCATAGGTGGGTCGCCTGGGGTGACTTTTTGTAACATATGTATAGTCTTTGTACTATTACTTTTTGGGTTTTTGGTTTTATGGATGTGTCATTTTTTTTTATGTCATCTTCTTCACTGTGGCAGATGTCAAGTAAATAAGAGGTGTTCGTTGGATTTGCGAACGACGCTAGCCAACACACTTGAAGGCTTGCCTTCGCAGCTTGGGTAATTTTTACACCTCAGGGCCAGTTGCTATCTTCAGGAGGTATATGTGTAGGTGACACCACAAACAATGTCACCGAATATAACACATTTATTGAGTTACTTCATGATGCTTTGTCATTTGGTATCTCTCACCTTCGGGTCTATTTAGACGCTCAACTGGTTGTGTCTCAGTTAAATGGAGTATATTGTGTTCATGATCCTACTCTACACCGATGTTTCCTTAGGGTATGTCTCTTAGAACGAAGCTTTGATTATATTACATATTTTCATGTTCCTAGTAGATTAAATCAATTTACAAATACTCTATCTAATCAAATATTAGATTGGCAGCTTGCACACATGTAAGAAAGACACACACATGCACATGTAAAATACATTTGTAAAGTAGATGTAATCCATAATACATAAAAAGACATAAAAATCCATATATAATTTCAAAAATATCAGAGTACATGGGTGGGCGCAAGCACCTCAAAAATACGTTTAGTCACAGGGCTTATGCCCTAAAAAATATACAAGTAGTTCCCTCGGCACATAAGTTGTCCATCCTAACTAAGGACGGGGCCTATTGGCCCTGTTATAATGATCAATGACATTTGCCAAACGCAAAAAAATCTGGACCCACATCCGTGGTGCCCCCACTACATGAGGCTACATGGAAGGCGACAGATCCTCGATCTTTGCCATGGGGACTGTATAAGTGAGCGAGGTAAAGTTCCACTCTACCCATCTCAAAAATCTCTCAGCCTCACTGTTTGGAGGTCCCCCTGCTGCTACTGGTCCACTAGCCGCAGCTGGTCCTGCCTCTAGTCGAGGACGTCACCTGTTCCTCGTGAAGTCCGCTAGACGCATTGGCCCCACATCTGCACATAACACATACGTAATTGTCATATACTCTGGTATATACAAAAAAAAATGATATATATAAAATCAACATAAAAATTAAAAAAAAATTGAAAATCAAACTTACCTAGCTCTCCTTGTACCACTCCGGGAGGTACGGCCATGTCTGGGTCCCTGGAAAAGTCAATTCCGGCATAGGGATAGTCCTCTATTGCCGAAATATGTCGAGACCACCAATCAAAAAAATTGTCATCAAAGGCCTCAATAGTCCTCCCTCCCCCTGTCGCGGCAACAACACTGCCCATATATTTACTACTGGAGAAGAGTCTATATGCCCTCATATTGTCTCCCTCAGGCTAAGACTTAGTACTCTCTCTCGAAGAAAGCACAGAGAATAGTCCCAAACCCAAAGTTCCTTTGCCTCCGCATGTGACACTATGTAAGATGCCTCTTCATGCATTGTAGTAAATTAGTACTCCAGTAAAAAAATTGTGCATTCAAGCACTGAACCGCACAATTCATGTGCGCACGGGAAGCCTGATGCAAAGTTGTGGATCCTGTAATCCACCTAATAAGAAAAACTATCACTTTTAGTGATAGTTATGAGATATTGTTTATTGGCACCTGAGTTCCCATATTATCTATACCATCTTCACAATGGAGTCCAATCAACTCCGCTATATTGTGTGGCCCTGAGGGAAAAGTGCGAAAATTGACTATTTCCCCTCTCCTTGAGAGGCAAATCAGAAAGTAAATATCCTCAGTCATTGGAGTCAACGATTGTCCCTCTAGCATAAAGGCCAATACGTCAGGATGCCAGTAATCAACTAAGGTTTTCAACAACCTATCTTGTTCCCACATCAAAGGACACTGGAAGAACTTTAAAAAACCACATTGCGCCAGTGTGGCAGTAGCAACAGGGTCCTCACTAACCAAAAAATCAATATCCTCATGCTCCCTCTCTCTATAGTGAACATACATCATGCAGTTAACAAGTCCAGGGGGTATTAGTCCTTGCATTCCTTTTTTTTCCCACATCTTAGAGGGTACACATGGGCTGTAATGCACACAGTCATGTGTGCACGCATACAGTCTTTCCTATGCACACATGCTATCCTAAGACAACCCACGTATACGCAGGGCCAAACTTTTTAGAGTTGACGCCCCCTCAATAAACAAAATGAAATGCATAAAGGAAGAATGGAAATGCAAGGGGGATTGGTATGTACTTACTTGGTCCAAGCAAAAGTTCGTTTCGTCCACTGAATCTCCCAGAATCAATTCTTTTCACAAAGGGGTATTTTTGGGTTTTAGTCAATTTCTCAAATTGCAATAGTAATAATGAGCTTCCAGCTTCTATTTATAGACCTTTTTTGGCCACTTTTGTCAATTTTTGGACCCTTTTGTCTTTTTTTCTAAATTGAAAATCATTTAGTATGGTTCAGGGATTTTCTATGGATTGTTACGATAATTGTTACTTTGGGTATTGGGGAAATTTTTGGAGATTTGGGTCTTTTTAAAAGCTCCCTTGGTAAAAAGTCATTTCTTCCAACTTGTTGCATTTAAGTTAGGATTCCACCTCTACTTTCTGCATCTTGTCATCTTTATCACTACGCCATAGGATCGATCTCACTGATTTGCAACACAGAACCATCATTGCTTCTTTAGAACTGTCATTTTTTAGTGGTAGAGCCTACCTTAACATGGATTCCCTAGGTAGATCATGGTCACATTTTGGTATCTATGCCGTCACTAATGACCATAGGCTCGGGAGTCCTTATTAGTTTATCCTGATTACAAGATTGAGCCTCATTTTCATGATGCATTATCACTCTTGACCTCACCCTCGGGACCCCTCGAACATAACCGGTCTTATTTTAAGCCATATTCAGACCCTCTAAAAATGAAAAGATTGTCGAGCAATCTTGTTAACCTTCACGCTCGCTAAACTAAAATTTGAAGTCATGTCTGTTCGACGGTAGTTTGCCCCTTTTTTGGTCCAGACGGTCAACTGTATGAACAAATGTATACTCTAGGAGGTTCGGTTCCCTAGAAGAGTATTCTCAGGTATGATTTTAACCCTTTTTCGGGCCTGAGTGACTAAAATTACAAAAAAGGAACCTCCACGAAGTCCATAGTTAAGATCTTTTTAGACTCCTTAAAATTGAAAATATTGTCGAGTGACCTTATTCTTTCACACTCATTAAATTGGTCTAGAAGAATATTCCTGACAGAGTCCATAGTTAAGATTTTTTCAGACTCCTTAAAAATGAAAAAATTGTTGAGTAATCTTGTCTTTATCACACTTGTTAAAACGGTTTTGAATAGACATCTGGTCAGTGCTAGTTTACCCCTTTTTCGTGACGACTAGAATATCTTCGAAAAAGGTACCCCATTGGAGTCTCCTTTTATGTTTTTTCAGACTCTCTAAATATGAAAAACCACCGATCTTACCTTCTCTAGGCTCGTTAAAATTACATTGAAGGACGTTACCAATGTGTGTCTTAATAATCATATTTGCATACCTACGTCTTTGGCCTAATGTCAGCTCCATGTTGCTCTCAACTGAACCATATGAAGCATGACTTATACGCAAGCTCTGTAGCACTTTGTCTCTGCGTCTTGACACCTTTGGACCATGGAGGATTTTTCTCGAGTATCCTTTTCCTGCATATGTCCCTTTGCCCTGAGTATCCCTGTGTTCAGTGTGCTTGGAACTAGTATGTTTGTGATGCTCAATCCTCCTTTGTAACATAGCATTCTTTTATTCTTTTTCAAGATTTCCAAAATTATTGAAAAAGACAAAAAAAATCAAATATACCCCAAAAAGAGGAAGTGAAAAGTATTTTCTTTTTATTGGCAACACAATGAATCACCCTTGGATAAAGCACATCCTTTCATTTGTTTGTCAAGCCCTGGGATTTAATATGACTTTAGGAATCTATTCCCGCTACATAAAGCTGTGTCCTCCTCCATTTGGTTATTCTTCTAAACATATGGAGAGTTTGCGATGCCTCCTGCATCGTAAACTTATGTCAAAATATCATGCTGCATGAGTCTCATTTTTTCCGTGCTATTGTCCAAGGGAAGTTATTACCACGCTTGAGTCGACCCCCTCTACAGATTGTCTCTCACCCTCATGCTCGATCATCCTAAAAACCCAATCAAGTCTTTGTTCGAAATCCATGAATCCCTTAACCTCATCATCGAAATCCTCTAGTCCGCTCCTGACAATCGATCGAATACCTCTGGGTAGTCAAGTCGTACACTCATATTACAATCCTACCTGAGTTGTGAAGATTTTTAAGCTGTTGCTCGAGCTCTGAAGGCCTCATCTCTAGCCATTAGGCCTTATTAGCTTTGTGAAGATGGATACTATGCATGTATATCTTTTTTCTTTCGAGATGTAGATCCACTTTGTATTTCTCGCGGCTACTCTTTATATAGTTATATGACATGGATATACAGTGTATTTGATTGGTAGCCATGATTTTATTTCATTCCAATCATGGGTATGCCCGCATTGATGAGATGATTGTTATTTTGCAGATGGCACCTCCCAAATTCTGGTTCCTGGGCTCAGTTGTTTGGTACGTTGGTGAAGATTGATAATGTATTTCGGCCATCAGATGCTCTTCTGACCTCACACATTAGGGGGCATCTGTTATAACCCTAAATTGCACCAAACATGCTTACCTGACATCAGGCCATCGCATTTTCCTTCTTTTCCAAGCCACTACTGAACAACTTCTAAAAAAATACTCTTTTTGAAGGCATACACGCCCTGCTCCACTACTGCATGCATGTGTACGTTGGCTGACCCACTACAGCCTGCGTATACCTAAAAAACATGAAAAAATGGAAAGTTGTAGATGGAACACATAGTTTTGGGTAAGTTAACTAAACCGACTGACAGTCCATAGTCGATCACTCGACCAAATACTAGCCCTTTCTAGCCTATAAAAGGAGGGGTAGCGGTCCCATTTGGAAGGAGGACAACCATAGCAAAGAAACTATACCCGATTTAGTATTCCCCTTGCCCCAACCTTTTGCAACTATTGTGTGAAGAGAAGCATATATAGAAGTAGTTGGAGCACAGTTGAAGAGGAGCCCAGGACCAGATTCGAGGAGCAGCGACCGATCTCACCATTGTAAGGTTACTTTCATGAGATTAATAAAAGAATCACTTTTCCCGTCTCGCCATATGAGATTGTCAATATTTATATTTGATTATATTTTGATAGAATATATAACCCATTAGTTTATAGGTCATATGCATGTGGAGTTCTTTTCTTGTCTTTTATGAATGTAGGTCAGCATTGGGAGGAGAGTTGCAGTCAAGGAGCGACCAAGAGTTAAAGGGATCGACATCAAACACATAAACTAAGGTACAATAACTAGATCTCTTTATCCTTGTATTTTCATATGAGTAATGGGAGTCATGCTTGGGATGTTGGTAAAAGGTAGGAGACTTTAGGTCCTTTTTGCATGCATGATAAAACCCTTAGTGCTAGTCCGTAGGAGGGATTTCCCACCCACAATAGGATCTGAACAATCATGTAGTCCATTGGTGTTCATCCAACTCTTTGATGGATGAATCCATTCGGTTACGTCTTTTTCAACGAACTCTCACAACTTTAGCCACGAAGTAGTATATAGAATTACCACAAGGCTTCTTCACCGATTTTAATACCCTAGCCATGGATTTCCTCACTCACTACCAGTTGTCAATCCGTTATGAAATGGGAAACGAGATTTTGAGTTCTTTAAAGAAACATAAAGCAACTCACATGTCTGATCACATTCATGAGTGGAGAAGAAGACGACGTTTGATCAAACTCGAGCTTCCTAATCAGTTATTGGAATAATGGTTCATGAAATCCTTTGTGAATGACATATCTAAAGACATTTCCATGGGTGGAGTTGTCACAGAAGAACATGCGATCAGTCGTGCCCAGTACCTCGATCTCGTTTATTCACAAACAGGTACTCTTTACGATATTCTCCCTGACGCACCTCGTCCTTCTACCATGACCACCTCAACAAACCCAACATATTCTCATGCTGTTGATGGTGTGATAGGTACTTTCCATCCTCAACCTCAATCTGCACAAGCCTCTCACACCACTCCCAAATCCAATGCTTCTAATGTTCAAACTACTCTGATGCCCACTCCTCCCACCGGTAAAACTTCAGAAGTGAACATTATTCGATCGACTCCTACCAGTAAGAATAAATCTAAAAAAGGGAAGGGTATGGATAAGGAGGATAAAAATAACAACCCACAATCCGACAAGACCAAGTCACAACTTGATGATGATAAGGACAAACACAAACCTCGCTATCCTTGCCTTATCTGTGGTGATGATCACTACATGATGGATTGTCCGAGACATGCCGAGGTCACAAAGTTTCTTCAAGGGACCCCAAAACCTCCTACACCTATCATCTTGTCTCAGCCTTTCCCTTCTCAACAACATGATCAATTGCTCATCCATGATCAACCTTCTTCCTCCACTACCTCCTATGTACTTATGTGTAACAATGATTCAGAGAAGAATGACATCACACTTACCACTTGTGCTAATGATTACTCTTCCTCCAAGGTGAAAGTTTACGATATACCACCTTCGTTGGTTCAATAATCTCCATCAACTCCACCTTCCAATAGTCCTCTTCATCTCAAATGACCGAACCCTGATACAGTCCTTCACCCTCCTCCCAAGGGCGTGGTTCAAAAATTTTCTTTTAATCCTCATGCACGTGTTGCCCATAACTACAATATTGTAGAGAATATGGCACAAGCACCGTCCGCGATGTCAGCCCTCGAAGTCCTTCAGAGTTGTCCCACACAATGGAAGACACTGTTAAAATCTATCAGTGGAATTGACCATACAAATATGAATTTAATAATCTTTGACTTGGAAGATCATATTCCAAGGTTACCCCCTCAGTTCGCATTTCAAATACAAGTTGTTGTTGCTGATAAGAACATTTTCAGAAGAGTTAATGACAAGGGTTCCTCGACGTGTGTCATGTCTATTGCCTGCTAGAAAGCCATTGGCTCTCCTTCCTTAACTGAATCACACAACACGCTCAAAGACTTTAATGGCTCTGGATTTAAACCTTATAGTGTGCTCCCTTCGTTTCCTACTATGTTAGAAGGAAAAACAATCAACATTGAAGTTGAGGTCTTTGATGCACCTCTCGATTACAACCTTTTACTTGGTCGTAGCTGGATCAATTCCATGCATGCACTCGTGTCTAGTCTTTTCCGTATCGTGCATTTTCCACATAAGGGAAAAGTAGTTACAATAGAAAATCTAGCCTTATTTAACTCTGACACACGTGCCAACAACGTACCTTTCATTGAAAACACACCCCCTGGGTTCGAGAATGTTTAAAAGTCATCAAGAAACATGTGTCTAATTTACTTTTCCATTAAATAAATTAGAAAATAAATATTAATATATTATTTCATTCATAACTGAGTGAGTTGGAGTTATGACAAACCATAAGTGTAGTTAAGTGAGTTAAGATCAGTTGTACTAGTTGTAACTAAACATGCACTAGTGAGAGTTCAGTTAATCAGTGAACTCACATGCAACTGAAGA
>SNQJ01S0107703.1:0-15303 GCA_010110895.2 Picea sitchensis | reverse complement strand
CATATTGTGTTATGTTGGTTACAAGAACATAACAAAGATTAAGTCAAGAGACATTACTCTTGTTGTAGCAATGAATGTCACTAGAAATGTTCATGTGTGAGGCCATGATGTGGTTAGAAATAGAAGGGATATAGTTTCATACAAGTGCAAGATGGTTTTCTCCTATCTAACCGATGTTTGGGCTGCAACCTCTTTGCCGACATGAGAGAGTGCTAAGAGAATCGTATTCCTAGTGTTGTGAATGGATCGAAAAGGAAGGTATCCAAATAATCAGATAAGTAATTGGGGAAGAGTTTGGATAATGTGTTGAGGTGTGGCTATACCTTCAACCTCACCATGGTGGAATACATGACATCGATATATGGTATTCCAGATTCAATGCAAGGATGCATTTTGTAGATGTGGCCATGATTATTAGCACATTGGTTTTTATTTATTGGTAAAGTTTGATTGCATTATGAAAAGCTTGGTGAGATGATAATGCATGTGCAATGAATGATAGTTTCATTCCAAATGATATGATTAATATTTGAATTCCATTTTTAAATCAAAAGGGATGGAAATGATTGAATTTCTAATGAAATACAATTCTGAAATTATTTCATGAACTGTTGAAAATGTGCATGAATGCTAACAATTTGTGTGGCTAAGTGAAAATTAAGAAAAATTGTAGGTAACGTGGTGTTAGATATGGAGAGGATTGTATCCATAAGGAAGGATGATATCTATAGTTGCAAGAGACAAATATAATGAGTAGAAATCTCATGCATGGGGAATTTTATTTTCCTAAACATATTTGAGAAAATAATAATTGGAAATTGCTATGGTATGCTAACAATTTGTTTGGTTGCATGAAAATTCAGAAAATTGCAGGGAGAATGGCCTTGGACATGGAAATGGTGTAATCCCATAAGGAAGAATGATATCTATTGTGGAAAGAGCCAAACATAATGAGCAGAAAACTCGAGCTTGGGAAACTATGTTTTCCTTTGTAAAACAGATTTGAAATTTTATAAATGAAAATTGTATGATGTTGTCTCATACTGACTATATGCATATGATGTAGATGGAAATATTTCCAAAGGTTACAAATTGCTAGTGGAAGTATAGCAACAAGTTGGCATTTGTTTGTGCAAGAACACCTTGGAAAATGATGGATCACATGAGGAACTATATAACAATGAAAGGGATGTCTGAGCCTAGAGGGTGAGTACAACATGAAGAAGAAAGTTGCCAAGATTTTAGAAGAAGCAAGTTGTTAGGCATGTAGAAGAAGCAGGTTGTCAGGCTTGTAGAAGAAGCAGGTTGCCAGGCCTGAAGAGTGAACTCATGTATGAGTTGCATTGCAGTAGCAAGGTTGTTGTTGGTTATTTACTAGTAGATTTCCTAGAAATGAGTCCCTTGAGTTCCCTGAAGTGATATTCCTAAATACATGTGCCAAATAGACTCTGATAAATGAATGGTGCAACCTGGTAGACTAAGTACGGTGAAAGGGGCACATTCCTTGGGTCAACCCTGGTAAACAAATGACAGATTCCTTGGGTTATCCCTAATAAACAAATGGTACATTATTTGGGTTGGAAAGGTCAAGAGGAAGAGAGTTGGTGGAAATCATGATGCAGGAGCATCACTCCACCTAAGCAACATACCAGCATTCCAGCACATCAGTGCGCATTTCAGAGAAGGAGAGGCATTGACCCTCCTATTTTTAAATTTGAAATATAATCCTATACGGATTCATGTTGTAAGATTGAGTGAAAACCAATCCATATCTATGAACAGGCAGAAGATAAGGTCACCTTTAATGGATGACAGGTTGATGGCTCTATGTTCAATTCAGACTAGATGGCCATTTATGAAAACGTCAATGTAATAGATGAGGTTAGGTGAGAGAGGACAAGCTTGTAGAGCCCCTCTTTTGAAAAGAGATCTTGTATCAAATTTCATTAGGAGACTTGGTAGGATTCAGAGAGGTCGGATAGGAGAATCAGAACTTGAGAGAGGTCTCAGAAGTAGAACTTAGGAGAGAGTTAGGATAGGAGAACTTGAGAGAACTGGGAATCTGTTGAAGTCCAGTTTTTGCAAACATCTTTATAGACACACAAAGATAATAGAAAATAAGTTTTTCCTACTCATGGTCTGTTTATGTATTTGTGTTTATCGTTATTATTTTTTATATGTCATTCATGTCCTGAATGTATAAACTGTTGAAGTATTATATGAGTTTCAATTGTTTCTCGTCTTTGAGTTTCTGAGTGCAAGGAATGCACATAGTCCACAAGGAGTGCATTGATAGAGGTGATTTAACCTCAAGAAATATTAAGAGAGATAGTGTTGAACTTTCATCAGCAGAAGTGAAAGGAGTGCATAGGAAGAACTCTTTGTTGAGTTCATAGAGAAACAGAGTTAGGGAGAACTATGTAGAGATCTTCCAAGTAGGCACCGAGCAGGTGAAAGAGTGCACAGAGAGAACTCTATGTCGAGTTCAGGTAGAAAATTATCAGAGGAATATACTCACAGATATGTTGAACACTCTGTAGAGATCTGCAAGGTGTGCATTGAGCAGGAGGAATGCTAGGAGGGTGAGAATAATTTCTTTTTAACAAATCCTTCAGATCTAAGATTGAGGAAATCCCAGAAATGCAAGGAGTGTGTGGGATATCGTAATATTCAAGGAGATCAAGCTCGGAAGGAATAAATCAAGGAGTGTGTAGGAGACGGACTTATTCTAAGTCCTAAATCTCAGGAGAGATAGCGTTAGCAGAGCGCAAGCGAGACCGAGATAGTCGGGTTCACAGGTGAAAGTTCAAAGGCCAAAACCTTTGAACACTCACAAAATATTCTAAGGTGGAAGAATTCAAAAGTTCAGGAGGAGGAGCGACAACAACCATCTAATCAGTTGTGGAAGGGAGCCTGGATCGTTAGATCTACGTCCAGTGAACGAAGGAAGCGCAGAGGAGAATAACATATCCCATCTGTTGGATCTTAGCGCAAAGGATCAAAAATCGTTGGATCTGAAGGTAAGTGCACAAGACTTAACCCTTATGTGCACAGGAGAGTGGACTCGTCAAAGTCCCGAAGTCCCAAAGCGAACAGGGATCGTCCATCATCCAAGGTGACAGGTGGAAAAAGATCTAATTTTTTGGGTGAAAGCACTTCGATAGGAATGAGTGTGCAAGAGTTGAAACTCCTGAAACCTGAAGACCTGAAGTGGATAGAGGTCGTCAGATAAAGGGGGAGACACACATCAAGAGATCATGTGTTTCGAGTGAAATAAATTTGAGAGAAACGAGTGCATAGGAGTTTGAAACTCCTGAAGCCCGAATAACCGAAGCGCAGAAGAACCGAAGCGCCGAAGAGAATCTGGACCGTCAGATCCAGAAGGGCATGTGATGAAAGATCTTGAACTCTGGGTTAAAACACTCCGGGGGAGCATGAGGGATGAAATTTTGAGATCGTCGAATCTCAAACAGTCGATGTAGCTGGGAGCCATTGATCTGGGTTGGGCAGGTATCACCAGATCATGAAATTCGAAGGATCGTACTCCAGGGTTTCTAAGAAGTTGTGTTTCAAAATATCCTGAAGCGTCGAAGCCAGAAGCATTCAGGGTCGTAGATCCAAAACAAAATAACGTGGATCGTTGATCTGCGAGGGGATACGTGGAGGATGGAGATTCACTCTGTTGGAAAACTGTTGGATCAGGGAGGACAAGTGTCAGAGGATATGAAACTCTGGAAAGATTCACTCTGGATATTTTTGGTTGTTGAGATTTGACATCGCCAAAGGCCGAAGTCCCGAATGGATGACAGCCATTCATTTGAAAGTGGATGTGTGGTGCCAGATCTAGAACTTTGGGTACGGAACACTCCGAAGGATAGCAAAGGGTGAAAGCATCAAAGTTTCTCGATCATTGGTTGAGGAGGAGGTTGAAGGACCGTCGATTTGGTTGAGGAGGCCAAAGTATCAAAGTGGGAGCAGAGCGGTCGATTGAGGAGGACGTGAGGCAGACGATCTTCCATTTCATAGAAATCTCTCCAGAAGAAACGAGAGTTTGAGATTTTAGATTCCCGAAGGCTGAATTCGAGGAGGGGATCCTGGTCGTAGATTCAGGGAGATAGGTGGAAGCAGATCTTCCACTCCAGAATATTTCCATACATAGGAAGTGAAAGTTGAGAGTCAAAACTCTTGAAGGTCGAAAATCTAGAATCAGCCACAGTCATTGATTGGAAGGGAGCTACGTGGAGACAGATCGTGGAGATCTGGGATCGAGCGTGGAAGGAGGAAAAAGAAGGCAGGAGAGGGGATTTGATAGCATTTGTTTATCACGGATCATTGCCGAAAGCAAGAGATCAACGGATGAGAAGGATTACGGGGCCAGGACATGCTCGGACATTAATTTTCCTTGAGTGGGCCACAATTTCAACCACGGTTTCAACAAAGGGTTACGTGGCAGCTGGAGGTGAATTGTGGGGTGAAAAATGGGTGGGTCTAAAACCACTCTTTCCCGTGCCCACAATCACGTGTTTGTGCAAGTTCATAGCCCAGGGGCGTATGTAGGAAGGGTCTAGTGAAAAGGAGCTGGCACCCGCAAATTGAAGAGCGCCTAGAGTGCGCAAACAGAGGGTGCAGGTATTACAGGACTTGCGCCTAAGGAGAAAAGGGGGCATGTGTATAATTGTTTTGGGTTCAAACGGGAGCCCGAAGGGTCGATCTGACTCAGAAGAAAGAAATATCCTAGACCGGGAGGTCACAGAACCTCAGGATGGGAGGGGGGTTGCATCAGGTGGTATCAGAGCCATAATTTTGCTTGTAGACAGTAGGAAAAGGGCGAGACAGTGAAAGGGATAATATGATAACATCAAGTGTTATCAGAATTTATAGTTTTCCTGTAGACAATAAGTGAAGGAAGCAGAGTATCGATTCTCTGAGAGAAGGTTGTTGCACGCATGCAGTAGAAATAATTTAAATAGCCATGTGAGTAGTGAGAGAATATGAAGATGATCTCGGATGTAGAGTGATCCATAGGCTTTCCAGGAGGGCAGGTAGAAGGTGTAAATGGATATTGAAGACCATGAGCATGGTTGAAGAGAAGGCCGCAAGCAGAAATGCAATCCAGATATGGATCTAGAGATAAATGAGATAAGAACAAGGATGGACCAACTAGCATTGAAGATGCAGCAGGAGACAAAGGTACACTGGAGGTATGAATGTCCTGTGAATAGGAAGGAAAAATGGCATGTTCAAAATTTGTTGGCCAGAAAGAAACAACAAGAGTTGAGAAGGTGGCTAAGGGAATTAGAAAACCTCAATGACACGAAGGAGGAATTGGTTCACATATGTGAACCAGAAATTGGGAGACACCTCAGTGATGAGGAGGAGGTGAGATCAGATGAAGATCTCATAAACTGCCAGTGGGAAGAAATGGACTTTCAAGTTGTTAGGTGGGCAATAGAAAGAGATCAGTGGAAGGTCTCGTACACTGCCAGAGGAGCAGTACTAAAGGTTCTAGTTTTCAGGTGGGAAATGAGATGGGATTGGTTGATCTCATAGACTGCCAGGTGGGCAGAAGAGAAGTCCCAATTTTCTAGGTAAGCAGGGGGGAAGAAACGAGATTGTATGAAAGTCTCAGGAGCTCAGAAGTGGGTTCAGGTCAGCAAGGAGTGTTGATAGGTGAAGATTCATGTGGATTTTCATACCATGTGATTGAAGATTATGAGAAGTTAAATACTTTCACCATGAAGGAGGAGGATCATAGAAGCATTCTGATTATTAGAGGGATCAAGAATTCCTACCAAACAGACAAGTAGATGCTAGTGCACATGATTAAATTGCAACAGAAGAGGAAGGACATCCAGTAGAAACTATCAAAGAGGAAGAAATGGAGAAAACATTGATGTATACCCCAATAGAAAGAGATGAGCATTCAAAACAATGGTTCAAAATTTTCATCCAGGAGGTTGAACAGGAGATGACTGTAACATTGAAACTTGCAGCGAAAGAGGAAACATACACCATGGATTTTGTTGAGTTGTATGAGGAATTGGAATCCCTAGAGAGAAGGGTAATGGTGCAAATCTTTCACATCCGACAGGTCAAGTTGGAAGCATATGGAGGAGCATACCATCTAGAGGAAAAGTTGGAAAGAGTTGGAGATATGCCAGCACAAGAGCAGTTGACAGAAGCTAATCTATTAGAGGAAGAAACTGAGTAGCAGCTCGATGATGAGACTGCAAAACTGAAGTTTGCAGCAAGGTGGAAAGATAATGCCACAAAAGACGAAGAAAATGATATGGGGGGTCAAGATGATCTACCCACCGATAAGGAAGAGTTGCAGTCGAGAAGACTGCATAAGGAGAACCAACCAATGGAGCAGATGGATAAGGTGATAGAGGAGATCAGGAACCTGATGTTGAGCTCAACAGAAGCAGTCATCAAAGGGGATCTTAATAGAAGAGAGATTTCCATAGTAGCAGGGAAGAAACAGAAGAAGTGGCAGCAGTAACAGAAACAACATAACTGGAGAGGAGCAAGAGGACAGCTCCAAGGGAAAGTTTGGGATCCAGGAGGATTTCAACACTGGATAAGAGGAGCTCGTGATTTTCCCAGTAGTGGTGTATGATGTAGGAGCATCGCTCCACCTCGGCAACGCGCCATCATTCCAACACATCAACGCACATTTCAGAGAAGGAGAGGCATTGATGCTCCCATTTTTAAATTTGAAATATAATCCTATACAGATTCATGTTGTAATCTTGAGTGAAAACCAAGCCATATCTCTGAACAGGAAGAAGATAAGGTCGCCTTTAATGGCTAACAGGTTGATGGCTCTATGTTCAATTCAAACTAGATGGCCATTTATAAGAACTTCAATGTAATAGATGAGGTTAGGTGAGAGAGGACAATCTCGTAGAGCCCCTCTTTTGAAAAGAGATCTTGTATCAAATTTCATTAGGATACTTATGAGGATTCAGAGAGGTCGGATAGGAGAAACAGAGCTCGAGAGAGGTCTCAGAAGTAGAACTCAGGAGAGATTTAGGATAGGTGAACTTGAGAGAATTGTGTCTATGTTGAAGTCTAGTTTTTGTAAACATCTGTATAGACACACGGAGATAATAGAAAATTAGTTTTTCCTGATCATGGTGTGTTTATGTATTTGAATTTATCGTTATGATTTGTATATGTCATTCATGTCCTGAATGTATGAACTAGTGAAGTATTATATGAGTTTCAATTGTTTCTCGTCTTTGATTTTCTAAGTGTAAGGAGTGCACATAGTCTGCAAGGAGTGCGTTGATAGAGGTGAGTTAACCTAAGTAAATCTCAAGAGAGATAGCGTTGAAATTTCATTAGCACAAGTGCAAGGAGTGCACAGGAAGAACTCTTTGTTGAGTTCAGAGAGAAACAAAGTTAGTGAGAACTCTGTAGAGCTCTGTCAGGCTGGCATCGAGTGGGTGCAAGTGCGCAAAAAGAGAAATATTTTTCAAGTTCAGGTAGAAGAGTATCATAGGAAGATACTCACAGAGCTATTGAACACTCTGTAGAGCTCTGCAAGGTGTGCATTTAGTAGAAGGAACGCGAGGAGGGTGAGAAGAATTTATTTTTAAGAAATCCTTCGGATTTGAGTTTGACGAAATCCCAGAAACGCAAGGAGTGTGTGGGATATCGTAATATTCAAGTAGATCAAGATTAGAAGGGATAATGCAAGGAGTGCGTAGGAGACAGACTTATTCTAAGTCCTAAATATCAAGAGAGATTGCGTTGGCAGAGCGCAAGCGAGACCCGTATAGTCAGGTTCGCAGGAGAAATTTCAAAGGTCGAAACCTTTGAATACTCACAAAATATTCCAAGTTGAAAGAAGTCAAAATTTCAGGAGGAGGAGTGACAGCAACCATCTGATCAGTTGTGGAAGGGAGCCTATACCATTAGATATACATTGAGTGACCGAAGGAAGCACAGAGGAGAAGTACAGATCCCATCATTTGGATCTGAGCGCAGAGGATCAATAATCCTTGGATCCAGAGGTAAGTGCACAAGACTTAACCCTTTTGTATGCAGGAGAGTGGACTCATCAAAGTCCCGAAGTCTCGAAGAGAACAGGAACCATCCATCGTCCAGGGAAACAGGTGGCGAAAGATCTGAGTTTTCGAGTGAAATCACTACGGGAGGAAGGAGTGTGCAAGAGTTGAAGCTCCCAAAACTTGAAGACCCGAAGCAGATAGAGGTCGTCAGATCAAGGGGGAGGCATGAGTCAAGAGATCGTGTGTTTCGGGTGAAATCACTCTAGGAGAAATGAGTGCATAGGAGTTTGAAACTCCCGAAGCCCGAATAGCTAAAGTGTCGAAGAACTGAAGGGATGAAGAGAATCTAGACCGTCAGATCCAGAAAGGCATGTGGAAAAATATCATGAACTCCGGGTGAAAACACTTTGGGGGTACGCGAGGGATGAAAGTTTAAGATCGTCGAAGCCTGAATAGCTGAAGTAGTTGGGAGCCATTGATCTGGGTTGGAAAGGTGTCACCATATCCTGAACTTCGAAGGATCGTACTCTAGGATTTCTGAGAAGTTGTGTTTCGAAATATACCGAAGCGTCGAAGCCAGAAGCATTCAGGGTCGTAGATCCCAAAGGAAATAACATGGATCGTTGATCTACGAGGGGATACATGGAGGACGGAGATTCACTCCGTTGGAAAACTGTTGGATCCGGGAGGACAAGTGTCAGAGGATCTGACACTTCGAAAAGATTCACTCTGGAGATTTGTGGTTGTTGAGATTTGAAATCGTCGAAGGTCGAAGTCCCGAATGGACGACAGTCGTTGATTTGAAAGTGGACGCGTAGCGCCAGATCTAGAATTCCAGGTACAGAACACTACGGAGGATAGCAGAGGGTGAAAGCATCAAAGTCCCAAAGGAGATATCAATCATTGGTCAAGGAGGAGGTTGAAGGACCGTCGATTTGGTTGAGGAGGCCAAATTCCCGAAGCGGGATCAGAGCCATCAATTGAGGAGGCCAAATTCCCAAAGCGAGATCAGAGTTGTCAATTGAGGAGGACGTGTGGCAGACAATCTGCCATTTTGAAGAAATCTCTCCGGAAGAAACGAGTGTTTGAGATTTTAGATTCCCGAAGGAAGGATTCGAGGAGGGGATCTTGGCTGTAGATTCATGGAGATAGGTGGCAGTAGATATTCCACTCTGGAAGATTGTCATATGGAGGAAGCGAAAGTTGAGATTCAAAACTCCCAAAGGACGGAAAGTCGGAATCAGCCACAACCATTGATTGGAAGGGAGCTACATGTCAACAGATCATGGAGATCTGGGATCGAGCATGGAAGGAGGAAGAAGAAGGTAGGAGAGTGGATTCGATAGCATCCATTGATCATGGATTATCGCCGAAAGTGAGAGATTGACGGACGAGAAGGATTGTGGGGACAGGACATGCTCGGACGTTAATTTTCCTTGAGCGGGCCGCAATTTCAACCATGGTTTCAAAAAAGGGATATGTGGAAGATGGAGGTGAATTGCGGGGTGAAAAGAGGATGGGTCTAAAACCATTCTTTCCCGCACCTACAATCACGCGTTTGCGCAAGGTCATAGCCCAGGGGCGTATGTAGGAAGGGGCTAGTGAAAAGGAGCTAGCGCCCGCAAATTGAAGAGCGCCCAGAACGTGCAAACAGAAGGTGCGGGTATTACAGGACCTACGCCTAAGGAGAAAAAGGGGCCTGTGTATAATTGTTTTGGGTTCAAATGGGAGCCGGAAGAGTTGATCCGACTCATAAGAAACAAAGGTCCTAGACCGAGAGGTCGCAAAACCCCAGGAGGGGAGGGGGGTTGCATCAGGTTGTATCAGAGCCAAGATTTTGCTTGTAGACAGCAGGAAAAGGGCGAGACGGTGAAAGGGATAATCCGATAACATCAAGTGGTATCAGAAGTTAAATTTTTCCTGTAGATAGCAGGTGAAGGAAGCAGAGTACCGATGTTCTAAGAGAATGTTTTTGCACGCGCGTAGCAGCAAAAATTTAAACAGCCAGGTGAGTTGTGAGAGAAGATGGAGATGCTATCGGATGTACAGTGATCCATAGGCTTTCCAAGAGGGCAGGTAGAAGGTGGAAATGGCTACTGAAGACCATGAGCCTGGTTGAAGAGAAGGCCACAAGAAGAAATGCAAACCAGATGTGGATCTGGATCTAAATGAGATAAGAACAAGGATGGAACAACTAGCATTGAAGATGTAGCAAGAGACAAAGGTATACTAAAGGTATGAATGTCCTATGAACAGGAAGGAAAAATGGCTTGTTCAAAAGTTGTTGGCCAGAAAGAAAAAATAAGAGTTGAGAAGGTGGCTGAGGGAATTAGAAAACCTCAATGACGCAGAGGAGGAATAGGTCCACTTCTGTGAACCAGAAATTGGGAGACACCTCAGTGATCGGCAAGAGGTGAGATCATATGAAGATCTCATAAACTACCAGGTGGGTAGAAATGGACTTTCAAGTTGCTAGGTGGGCAATAGAAAGAGATCAGTGGAAGGCCTCGTACACTGTCAGGGGAGAAGTATTGAAGGTTCAAGTTCTTAGGTGGGAAATGAGATGGGATCGGTTGATCTCATAGACTGTCAGGTGGGAAGAAGAGAAGTCCCAAATTGCCAGGTGGGCAGGGGGAAAGAAACGAGATTGTCTGAAAGTCTCAAGAGCTCAAAAGTGGGTTCAGCTCAGCAAGGAGTGTCGATAGGTGAAGATTCATTTGGATTTGTAGACCATGTGAATGAAGATGATGAGAAGTTAAATACTTTCACCATCCAGGAGGAGGATCAGAGGAGCATTCTGATTATTAGAGGGATCAAAGCATTACTGCCAAACAGCCAAGTAGAGGCCAATGCACATGATGAAATAGCAGCAGAAGAGGAAGGGCAGCCAGCAGAAACTGTCAAAGAGGAAGAAATGGAGTAGACATTGATGTCTACCCCAACAGAAGGAGATGAGAATGGCTCAAAATTTTCAGCCAGGAAGCTAAACAGGAGATGACTGTAACATTGAAGCCTGCAGTAGAAGAGGAAACAGACAGCATGGATTTTGCTGAGTTGTATGAGGAATTGGAAGCCCTAGAGAGAAGGGTAATGGTGAAATTATTGCACATCCGACGGGTCAAGTTGGAAGCAGATGGAGGAGCATACCATCCAGAGGAACGGTTGGAGAGAGTTGGAGATATGCCAGCACAAGAGGAGCTGACAGAAGCTAATCTATTAGAGGAAGAAATTGAGCAGCAACTCGATGATGAGATTGCAGAACTAAATTTCGCAGCAGGGTGGCAAGATAATGCCACAAAAGAAGAAGAAAACGATATTTGGGCTCAAGATGATCTATCCACCGATAGAGAAGAGTTGTAGCCGACAAGACTGCATAAGGAGAACCATCCATTGGAGCAGCTAGACAGGGTGATAGAGGAGATCAGGAAGTTGATGTTGAGGTCAACAGAAGCAGACAGCAAGGGGAGTTGAACAGAAGAGAGACTGCCATAGAAACAGGGAAGAAACAGAAGAAGCAACAGCAACAGCATAGCTGGAGAGGAGCAAGAGGACAGTGTCAAGGGAAAGTTTGGGATCTAGGAGGATTTCAACACTGGAGAAGAGGAGCTCATGATTTTCCCAGTAGTGGAGTATGATGCAGGAGCATCGCTCCACCTCAGCAACGCGCCAGCATTCCATCACATCAGCGCGCATTTCAAAGAAGGAGAGGCATTGACCCTCCCATTTTTAAATTTGAAATATAATCATTTACATATTCATGTTGTAAGCTTGAGTGAAAACCAATCCATATATATGAACATGCAGAAGATAAGGTCGCCTTTAATGGCTGACATGTTTATGGCTCTATGTTCAATTCAGACTAGATGGCCATTTATGAAAACTTCAATGTAATAGATGAGGTTAGGTAAGAGAGGACAAGCTCGTAGAGCCCTTCTTTTGAAAAGAGATCTTGTATCAGATTTCATTAGGATACCTAGGAGGATTCAGAGAGGTCGGATAGGAGAAGCGGAACTCGAGAGAGGTCTCAGAAGTAGAAATCAGGAGAGAGTTAGGATAGGAGAACTTGAGAGAACTGGGACTCTGTTGAAGTCCAGTTTTTGTAAACATATGTATAGACACACAAAGATAATAGAAAAGTAGTTTTTCCTACTCATGGTGTGTTTATGTATTTGTGTTTATCGTTATGCTTTTTTATATGTCATTCATGTCCTGAATGTATGAACTGGTGAAGTATTATATGAGTTTCAATTGTTTCTCGTCTTTGAGTTTTCGAGTGCACATAGTCCGCAAGGAGTGCGTTGACAGATGTGAGTTAACCTCATGAAATCTCAAGAGAGATAGCATTGAACTTTCATCAGGGAAGAACTCTTTGATGAGTTTAGAGAGAAACAAAGTTAGTGAGAACTATGTAGAGCTATGTCAGGCGGGCATCGAGCAGGTGCAAGTGTGCACAGAGAGAACTCTTTGTCGATTTTAGGTAGAAGAGTATCAGAGGAAGATACTCACAGAGTTTTTGAACACTATGTAGAGATCTGCAAGGTGTGCATTGAGCAGGAGGAACGCCAGGAGGGCGAGAAGAATTTATTTTTAAGAAATCATTCGGATCTAAGTTTGACGAAATCCAAGAAATGAAAGGAGTGTGTGGGATATCATAATCTTCGAGGAGATCAAGCTCAGAAGGGATAACGCAAGGAATGCGTAGGAGACGGACTTATTCTAAGTCCTAAATCTCAAGAGAGATATTGTTAGCAGAGTGCAAGTGAGACCCAGATAGTCAGGTTCGCAGGAGAAAGTTCAAAGGCCTAAAGCTTTGAATGCTCACAAAATCTTCCAATGTGGAAGAAGTCAAAATTTCAAGAGGAGGAGCGACAGCAACTGTCTGATCAGTTGTGGAAGGGAGCCTAGACCCGCGGATCTATGTCCAGTGAAAGAAGGAAGCGCAGAGGAGAAGAACAGATCCCATATGTTGGATCTGAGCGCAGAGGATCAATAATCATTGGATCTGGAGGTAAGTGCACAAGACTTAACCCTTCTGTGCATAGGAGAGTGGACTCGTCAAAGTCCCGAAGTCCCGAAGCGAATAGGGACCGTCCATCGTCCAAGGCGACAGGTGGTGAAAGATCTGAGTTTTCAGGTGAAAGCACTTTGGGAGGAACGAGTGCCCGGGAGTTGAAACCCCTGAAACCCGAAGACCCGAAGCGAATAGAGGTTTTCATATCAAGGGGGAGACATGCATCAAGAGATTGTGTGTTTTGGGTGAAAGCACTCCGGGAGAAACAAGTGCATAGGAGTTTGAAACTCCCGAAGCCTGAATAGTCGAAGCGTCGAAGAACCGAAGAGCCAAAGAAAATCTGAATCGTTAGATCCAGAAGGGCATGTGGCGAAAGATCATGAACTCTGGGTGAAAACACTCTGTGGGAGTGTGAGGGATGAAAGTTTGAGATCGTCGAAGCCCGAACAGTCGAAGTAGTTGGGAGCCATTGATATAGGTTGGACAAGTGTCACCATATCCTGAACTTCGAAGGATCGTACGCCGAGGTTTCTGAGAAGTTGTGTTTCGGAATACCCTGAATCGTCGAAGCCCGAATCATTCAGGGTCATAGATCCCAAAGGAAAGAACGTGGATCGTTGATATGTGAGGGGATACGTCAAGGATGGAGATTCACTCCGTTGGATCAGGGAGGATGAGTGTCAGAGGATCCAACACTCCGGAAAGATTCACTCCAGAGATTTATGGTTGTTGAGATTTGAAATCGTTGAAGGTCGAAGGGCGAATTCCTGAATGGACGATAGTCGTTGATTTTGAAGTGGACGTGTGGCACTAGATCTAGAATTTCAGGTACGAAACACTCCGGAGGATAGCAAAGGGTGAAAGCGTCGAAGTTGCAAAGGATATCTTGATCGTTGGTCAAGGAGGAGGTCGAAGGACCATCGATTTGGTTGAGGAGGCCAAATTCCCGAAGCGGGAGCAGAGCCTTCGATTGAGGGGGACACATAGCAGATGATCTGCCATTTCGGAGAAATCTCTCCTGAAGAAATGAGAGTTTGATATTTTAGATTCTTGAAGGTCGGTTTCGAGGAGGGGATCTTGGTCGTAGATTCAGGGAGACAGGTGGCACCAAATCTTCCACTCCGGAAGATTTCCATACGAAGGAAGCAAAACTTGAGAGCCAAAACTCCCGAAGGCCAGAAAGCCAGAATCAGCCACAGTCGTTGATTGGAATGGAGCTACATGTCGACAGATCGTGGAGATCTGCGAACGAGCATGGAAGGAGGAAGAAGAAGGAAAGAGAGGGGATTCGATAGCAGTCGTTGATCATGGATCATCGTCGAAAGCGAGAGATCGACGGACAAGAAGGATTGTGAGGCCAGGACATGTTCGAATGTTAATTTTCCTTGAGCGGCCCGCAATTTCAACCACGGTTTCAACAAAGGGATACATGGCAGTTGGAAGTGAATTGTGGCATGAAAAGAGGGTGGGTATAAAACCACTCTTTCCTGCCCTCGCAATCATGCATTTGCGCAAGGTCATAGCCCAAGGGCGTATGTAGGAAGGTGCTAGTGAAAAGGAGCTAGTGCCCGCAAATTAAAGAGTGTGCAGACAAAGGGTGCGGGTATTACAGGGTCTGCGTCTAAGGAGTAAAAGGGGCCTGTGTATAATTTTTTTGGGTTCAAACGGGAGCCCGAAGAGTCGATCCGACTCAAAAGAAAAAAAGATCCTAAACCAAGAGGTCGCAGAACCCCAGGAGGGAAGGGGGGCTTCATCAAATCGGGATAGTTGTAGGAGAATTTCGGTGGTTTATGTATATGTTTTGGGCCAAAGTGCCTATGTATATATATGTTTTGGGCCAGGATGCCTATGTATTTATGATTTTTGGGGACTGGAGCGCCTATGTATTTGTGGTTTTGGGGACATAGTGCCTATGTACTTATATTTAGGTTGGATTTCCTATGTGATAATAGATCGAAGAGATTATATGTTGATTAAAGGTCGGAGAGCCTGGCATTGTAATTGTATGAACATTGTATGGTGTTTTGCATTGAGGACAGTGAAAAAATAAGGGGAAGGGGAATGTAACATCCTCGGTTTTAATCCCCACAAATTGTAATGTAATTGTATAAATGTGAATTAGGTTGTTGAGCTGAAATGATTGGGGCAAAGAGCCCATGTTGATTAATATGGTCGGGGGCCAATTTTTTATTATGAACATTGAAATAATTAATAAAAGTAGTTATCATTGGTTGCAATACAAGAGGGATCAAAATGATGGGGGGATATGATTCC
>SNQJ01S0107701.1:0-29595 GCA_010110895.2 Picea sitchensis | reverse complement strand
TTTCAAAGGTTGATTTTAAGATTTTGGTTGCATGTGTACTAGAGATTAAGGTCATGGGTTTCAAAGAAGTTGCAACTTTGACCCAGAAAAAAAAGTGGTTGTGCTACTAGGTGTGCCACTTTTCAATTCTAGGGCTCATTTTAAGGTTTTGGTGAAGCTGTATAGGATGTTAAGACCATGGTTTCAAATAACTTGTAATTTTGACCCTAGAGAAAAAAAAAGGTGTTGATATTTGCGCCACTTTTCGATTCAAGGTTTTATTTCAATGTTTTCGTTGGCAATATTACAAGGTTGTCAAGGTCACAGTTTCAAAAGGTGGTAATTTTAACCTAGAAAAAAAAGGGTGCCACCGGTGGCCCCAATTTTTTAAATGGAGGTAAAATTATCGATTAAATGTGACCTCTAAAAAAAAGAGAACTCTAGAGGATTCTCATCGAGTTGGTAACTATGTTTTTAGTGCTCCATCAATCCCCAAACCTTTAACCTTAAGTAAAATATGTTTCTTCTCCAACATCTTCTTTCCTTTGACCCTAACATTCCCAATATATAGTTTCTTGGATTGGGGATCATACTCAACATAATGTAAATTAATAGAGTTGTCCTCAAAAGTAGCAAACCATATTGAAAATCATCCTTTCCAATCAAGATATTATTTTCCATTTGTGTAGTGTCCCAAGCATGAAATGCATCTACTTGGTCATTTACTTCCATGTCATTTATATCCATCTAAGGATATTTGAGTTGATCTATTTTCAGAGACCTTGGTGTAGAGCGATATGACTACTTCATTTCACATGGAGTGTGGAGTGTAGCATGGCAAGATGTAGAACACGAAGTGGGAACTCGGGGAAATACTTGTGCCTTCCTATTTGAGTACGGTGTGCATCAGCATGGGATGTGAAGAATGCTATGGAAATCTGAGGTGAGACTCCCACATTCCGCACTCCAACGCAGAGTGTGGAGTGCAAAAAAATGACAGTAAATATTGTTCCACTTTACAAAGGAATTCAATACTTGACCAAATCAAATATTTCACCCACAAAAATTGTTTAATTCAAGAGGGACGGTCGAACAAATTCTATATGAAGAGGAAAACTTGTCAACATCTAGCTCCAACTATGGGACAGTGACCCCTAGTGGGTTGTTGAGAATCCAAAATGCCTTTCCTAGAGAAAAATTGAGTAAAAAATGGATATCAAAACAACTAAAGAGAAAATGAAAACTAGAATGGTATACATAATGGCTATGATATAGTCCCCAAGGGGGAAAAAATCCTATGTGAAGAAGTGTTTGAGGTGTTTTTTTTTTAATGCAATATTTCAACAGTCCTATCCATCTTTTTAAGTAGATAAGAATTGAATCCACATTGTTTTTCAGTCATATACAAGTGAATCCACAAAACATCAAAATTAACATGCATGGATGGTTTTCCTTGGACTTACTCCACAACAAGACTAGATGTCCTTTTAAAAAATGTTTTAATGTTGTCTTTTGAAGAAAGTATCTTGAGTTGTGTCTTGTGTTTTTGTATAGACAACCAAGCTTGTTTACATTTCTCCTCAATTTATATCAATTGGTAGTATATTCAATACAAAGGGATAAATTTGTCCTCATCTTCCAATCCTATTATTAATGATATAACATTTTGTTCAACATGCACAAGTAGCACTACATATTTTCCATAAACCAAAGTGAAAGGAGAATTCTTCATGCTCTCTTTGGGTATGACCCTATTTTCCCATAATGCATCATTTATCTTGGTATTCCAACTCTTATGGTTGGTCGAAATGGTCTTCTTTAGAATCTAGATGACAGTCTTGTTTGTCGACTCAGCTAAACCATTCCCTTGTGAGAAATAATTTGATGATTGTCCCATAATGATGCCATAATTCCCATAGAAAGACGTGAAATATGATCAGAAAAATATCAACCCGTTGTCGATGATGAATTTTTTGGTACCCCAAACTTCCACACAATATGTTCCTCCAAAAATTGTATGAGTTGAGATGAGTCAATTGCTTTTAGGGGAAATACTTTGAGTCATTTTGTAAAATAATTTTTCGATGTTAGGATGTGTGCACGACCCTTGCTTGACTTTGGATTTATGGTACCAATGATTTCCAACCCCCTCCTAGAATAAGGTGTATCTACACATTTTCAAAAAGTGTTGGATTTAATGGCATCACAGACCTCTTCATCTTCCCCAAAAACTTTGACAAGATGAGAAACTCCTAACCATCCTATACACATTTGAAAAAAACATTGGCTATTAAAACCCCACTTTGATCACCTTGTGAGCCATGACCAATGGGGTGAAGTGGCCCCCACACGAACCCTTGTGCATATTTTTCAATACCTCATTGGCTTTCATCAACCCTAAACACTTCGACAACATTCCATCAAAATTTATTCTTAACAACACACACCTGTCAACCTTCATTTTCAAATTCCTACACTCTTTAGATGAAAGATTGATAGAAAATTGTCCCGATCTAAAATAAAAAAAACTTTCTATCAATTAGAGGATCACAGAGATATTCCTCCTAGATCGTCATTCTAGGATCAATATTCACAACCTTGATGCTAGTTATAGATTTTCATAACCCTTGGCCTCACACAATGTTTAGGGACTTAATCTCTGAGTCATACTCTTATAGCTTAGAGATCCAACTCATCTATCTTCCTTCCCTTAATATTGGTTTGAAATCATCATAACCAATGGCAATGGGGAATATGCCAATACATGTGTTTATGATATATAAGGTCAAACATATGCAACTTATTTGACCAAGGCAAATACTTGTTTCTCATTGGGTAGTATATGAGCTCATAGTCTCGCAACCCTCGACTCATGGATGGGATGGTAAGATCGTGATTCTCATGATTGTTCTGAGGAAATATGGTAGTGAATGAATTTAGACGCAAAATAATATAACATAAAATCCTTGTCCAAGTCGGGACCGACCAACACATTAGTGCTAGTGATTGTAGCTTTTCAAGTTCAATTTTGATGAACGACTACAATTTTGGGTTTATCTTTCTTGGATTTTGTATCACATTTTTTGCTCCCTTATTTGATGGGTTGGCATGTTTTATAATGGCCTTGTCATACTCCTTGAAATCAACATATGTCCATGTGAACACATAGTTCAATTCTTTAAGAAGTTGAGTGTATTGCGACATCTCACTCTTGGTACACCTATCTCCGAGATTTAGGAATTTGGTATTTTCAAGGGTGTTGACATTAACATTATTTGTTTTCTAGACCTTTCTATGGGATTTTTTTTCTCCAGGTATTCCTCTTCGCAAACCATCATCTTCATGAAGAGTGACTCTCATGACACTAATCCTTTTGGAATGGTATTTCCTTTAAGGTTTAGTATTCCTTCATTGTCATAAACATTTTGTTTGGTACAATCTAACTAAGGATCAAGATAGGAATTCTTCATGATATCCTCTTCAATTACCTTTTCCATACTAAGGAAATTGAGTATATGCTCATCATCGTGGAAAAAAATTTAGAACCTTTCATTATTTGGAATGGAAGGGAAGTAAACCATGTCAACCTAGAAGGAATCAATTTCCAAGGAGGCGTGAGGATTAAAAAGGGAAGTCGATGCTGCCAATGAGTCTACCTAATAATTCTCACTTCTATGAAAGTTTTGAACTTTTCATTAGTTCCAAGACCCTCTATATATATGCTTTCAATCACGGTCCCCCTTTTGACCATATATCCTTTTTTGACTTGGTTGATGACCAACTAGGAGTCTCCCATCACAATAATGTTTTGGAATTTCATTTTTTGAGCCAACAACATTCCCTACATTAGGGCCTCATAGTTGTCCACATTGTCTGTAGAATCAAATTGTAAATTGAATGAGTGAGGATACACTTCTCCTATTGGTATTTTCAAGACCACACATGTATCCAATCCTAATTTAGTGCATGTTTCATCGAAGGCCATCTATCAAAATATCATATCATTGTAACTCCTTCCACAAAAATATCATCCTCATTGAGAATTGAATAGCTTCCCTATCTTGTATCCACATAATTTTCCAATTCCTCAACTTGCTTCCTTTCAAAATATACCTAGCTTCTTTGGTTATTGAGGAATGTTGGTGTAAAATCCATCCTTCATGGGAAATACCATGCAACTCCCATCATTCATGGTGTAGCCACCAAAGGGAAAATAACAATCTCATATGAAGACCACCCCATACATAGATGGATGTATACCACTGTGATGGTAAACATTGTGTGGATATGTGGGGAGGCACTTATCAGAGCACAAAAATATCTCATTTTCCCATAATCTAGGACCTTCCTTGAATATATTGCATAAATCCCTTCACTAGATTCATAATATCAGGTGTACTGCAAACCTATTGCTTCAAATATCAAAAGTAGAATTATGTTATTGGCTACCCCACTATCAACCATATAGTTGTGCAAAATGAGTTCATTGGTCTCCAAAGAAATGAAAAATGGAAGAACCTTTCTGACATTTCTTTATAATGATGGTTGTGGTTGATAACCGTCAATTACTAGTGAAAGATTTCACCCTCAATTCTCTTGTTTCTTGGAAGGAATTCAGGACTCACAAAAAAATTTCTCTTTGTTGAGGTATTTTGGCCACCACTATAAAAGGGCAAGTAGTTTTCACTATATTGAGACCGTCAACAATATTATATGTCATTTGCGATGATATATGCAGTACATTTTGATTCCTATATGATTCCATTGAAAAAAGTGGGACCTCCTTTTCCCTCAATGCTTATTGTTTTGGATTTGATATTCATTCGATATCTCTAAGATTAACAAAAACCCCTTTTAGTCTATTCATTTGAAAGGAAAGTGGATTCTTGTACTTAAATGTGTTCACCTATCATCTAGTTTGCACCAAGTTTTCTTGACAGACTGCATATGCACTAGTATCAAAGTATACATCTTCTCCCACAAACTCCCCTTCATGGGTAGGTTTGACTAAATCATCCCACTGAGTGGAGTTCAATGACTAAGACCTACTCGCCTCATCTAGACTTTTTTGATCCAAAAAATTGTCCTCTTGCGACATCCATTGATCATCATAACAATTCTTGAGTATCACATCATTACGATGGGGATTCAGATATTTTATGAAGCAAGGGATAGTTTATTCCCTCCTTGGCCCATTTCCAGGATCTTCCCTAGGCCTAAGCCCCAAAATTTTTGGGATGGGGTACTATGTTCTTGGTCTCATTTATTCTTCTCTCTTCATATGAATGATTTCATTATGGAGTTTTTAGATGCTCCAATTGATTTTTCCCAACTCTATGTCTTGATGGTTGTGAGATACCTCTCTAGCTCAAGGGACATTTCATACACGGGCAGGTTGTTCATGGAAAATGCACCCACCCGTGCCTTTGTCTTCCACTAGTTGAGAATAAGTAGAAGGTCCTCTTTCTAATATTGATAGACCAACCATTTTTCTATGAACTCATCCCAATATAATATTAGGGTGGAAATTACTCTCAACCATGTCTTCATCCATTTCATGGGCACTTCCCACAGTTTGCTTGAATGTATTTATTCAAGTAACCTTTAGTGCATAGTTCACATTGTAAGGAATAACATTCTTATAACAAATGAAAATCATTCAATCATTTGGGAAATGGTCCTCAGGTATCTATTGCAAATTTTGAAAAACCTTGAGATTAAAATCCGTGATTCCCTCCCCCTTTTCCAAGTCAATCTAAGTGAATTGTGTGAGGATGGCATGATAAATGATATTGTTGGGTGTAAGGAGTTAAAAACACATCCTCAAGATTATCGAAAAACGTTACTAAGACATATAGTAAAGACTGTAACCAATCTAATGCTAGGCCTACCAGGGTTTGAAGGAAGACTCTCACAAAAACATCATCATGAGTTATGAAATGCATGTCAAACATTGTAAGAAACCAATCCATGTTCCTTTAGGGATTTCCTGTGCCATCTCCATTAAAGAGGGGAAGACACCCCAAAGGAAAATTTGGTACTAACTATTGGTGTCCTCTTAGAGCCAAAAGGCTCATCAATAACCTTCTTCTTGGATTCCTTTGCTACTCTCCTTCAGGTGGTCACTCATCTCCGGGTCTTTCCCTATCCCCCATTTCAATTCCTCATCCCATTGTTGGGTATATCTAGTGGTCAAGGATATGGGTACAATAAAGGAGGTGACTTCTGCACTATATAAATTTCGCCTTCAAAGACATGTTCTTGATTTTTCTCAAGGGTCCTTTTCTAGCTTCTAGTGAGGACTCTTTGGAATTTTTCCATGGTGACCAACATAGAACAGTTTATATATCGAGTCACCTAATCATTTACCACTATCAAATAAATTCACGTGACATCAAGGTGGTCACCCATCCACCCAATTTTCTTCTTGTGCAAGAACATTACAAGAATGCTTGAGCTCGGTGTAGTGTTGAGTTGTTTCCATTGGAAGATTAAAAGTATGTTTTAAAATGTCCCCACAAGACATCCAATCACCAACATGCAATCATGATTTTATTATGTCCCCACGTGACTTTCAATCACCAATAGAGTTCCCAAAATGAAGGTGTTGGGGGTTGACTCTTTGATCCTCCCCAATATGATTGCCAAAATGTTGTTGCCTTTTTCTTTTGGGGAAGGGATTAACACTAAGGGGAATCTTTGAGGAGTTCAAAGAGTTCCCTCCATTTTTTTAGAATTGGTACTCCTCTTTTTCAATAGATAATGTTCATTGTATACTTCTTGAGAAATAAAGGAGTACCAAAAATACAAACCCAACAAATCTTTAGTGAATATTGTTGTTATCATAAACAAATTTTCTTTCAACAATATAAACTTGCTCGAGACTGGACTAGGAAATTAAGAATAACTCAAAATAAGAAGGGGAATATAGTAATAGAATATTTAATCAATACCAAACAAGTGGACCACCATGGTATCATAAGACAAAAGTAAACTGAAGGCAATGCATTCATAGAGAATGAAAGAGACAACATAAGACTACTAGAAAGCTTCAAATGATTTATCATTGATATCATAAAGTTGCAAATGGTCATATACTCAACATTTCAATATCCCATGAAGATTTCATGGAGTGGTAAAAGATAATACAACCATTAAGTATCTTTCCATGGAGATTTTAAAAAATAATTGATCGTAGATATTTGGTTTATAAGTCTAGAAAATTGTAATCCATAAAGTCCCTTACAAGTTCCTAATGACCTAAATAAACAAAAGAAGAAACATGTTCACCCTCAAGGGTGGGCATATGGCTCCCACAAATCTTATTAACAAAGAGCCTGAAAGAAAAAAACAAAGAAAGAGAAGTCACAGGATAATCTTAGTGGTAAAACCTAATGAAGATTGAATGAGCCTATTATTCTCAAAGGAAAACAAAAACAAGGGAAATATTGAGATGTTGTAGCTTACAAAATTGTTGGGCATGACTCATTCACTGTCTCATTTGCTCATTGTTGTTTAAATTATATTCACTAATCCATTTAGTATTTCTAATGGATCCAACCACTTTCAAGAAACTTTAGAAAGTACTTCAACTACTTTTTCAAGCCAAACCTTGATGTAGTCCTTTGAGGGGACTCACAATGATTTCTTCCTTAACCCTTAATGAAAATATTTAATCACCAAATTTTCTTAATTCCACTTGTTGTTCCCAAACCAAAGAATCATTTTCCATATTCTTGGTAGCAAGGTCATTTACCCACTTTCATATTTCCTTCTCAGAGTAGCTTGTCAACTCATCAATTTGAGCAGGTAAACAATACTTATAAATCTTCAATTTATCTTTAAATTCCTCCCTAGTAAGCACCTTGTACTCATACAAGATGGATGGTCCTTTCAATTCCTTAATATCATCAACAAGTTTAAAGAAAATTCCACTCTTTCTTTCTCCAATCACATTACAGTTGTTTATTAATTGCTAGAGGATATCAATGTGACAATCCCAACCATCTCATATTTGTTTCAATATCTTATTTGAGGGAAGGTATTATTTTTTTGTTTATGCTTATTCATGTCACTCAACTTCCTAATTAAGGTCTCAACATAATTCTTAGAAATAATATTTGATCATTCTCAAACTCCCAATGGAAAGACTCACTCAAGGACATGATCCTGGTGGTGAGATAAGAGGAATTATATCTAATTCCCAAACCTTAGACAACACACTCACTCTATCTTCAATGTTACTTATGATTGTTCTCTTGGCACCTTGCAATAGTTCTTGAGCCATTCTTGTCTTTCTAGTTTTCCAAGGAGTTTCTTCCAAAGGCTCTTCGAGTGCTTGAATGGTAAATGGTTCTGTAAACAAGGGTACCAGATTTAAGGATGCCTCAAGTTCTACTATCCTCTTCGTTATGTCGATGTTTTCGCATCTTGTTCATGCAATATGATAACATATCACCTATGGCCATATGCAGTTTTATCACTCCATTGGTCCCTAGAACTTTACCATCTAGTACACTATTTTTCTTCTCCAACGTCTTCTTTCCTCAAACCCTAACTTTCTCAATCTAGATTTTCTTGGATTGCGGATCAAACTTAGGATGATGAAAAGTAATAGAATTGTCTTTCAAGGTAGGAAGATCGAACTAAAAATCATCCTTCTCAATTAAAATATAATTTCACATTTGTGCCATGGCCCAAGCAGGAAATGCATCCACGTTATCATCTATGTCCATGTCATTCATATCCATATGAAGAGATTCAGGTTGATTCATTTTTGAATACCTTGGTGTGGAGTGATACAACTCCTGCACTCCACATAGAGTGCATATTGCGACATGAAATTTCATGCAGAATTCTATGGAAATATGAGGTGAGACTCAAACATTTTTCACTCCAACACAGAGTGCATAGTGTGGAAAAGGTGACAATAAAGATTGTTTCACTCGGAAAAATAATTCAATACTTAACTAAATCAAAGACTTCACCCATAGAAAATATTTGACCTAGGAAGGGTAGCACAAATTTTGGATGAGGGGGAAAACTTGTCAACAAACCCAAGCACATTATAATTTTGTGAAGAAAATATTTTGACACAAATCAAAACCTCATTATTTTGAAAAAAATGATAATTGTGCATAGTAACAAACAACTATTGTGAAAAATGTTGTTACATACAATTTTTAATATTTTGTTGTGATTTGAAGGCCAAATTTTGTCAAGATATTAATGTCAATCCTTTTGAAGAGGGGGGACATATGAAATCAAGCAAGAAATTCTTAGAGGAGAGCACAGTGTCCTTAGTCAAAATATTTAAATAAAGATAAAAGGTATGACAAAATAAAATGAAAAACAAAATAATCTATCTTGAATTTTAGAAAATTTAGTGACAAGAAGTTTACAATTGGAAATTTTAATCCCTTTAATACTTAAAGAGATCAAGAGTTAAAATGATTCTCTTATCTTTTCTACTTAAACAACAACAATAAATTAACATAAATTCATATTAACTTTAAACATATCAAATTTTCATATGGTAAGGTAAAGTGTTAGGAACCTGTGATGATATCAAAATTTTCTAAGTATGGGGAAAATTAGGAATGGAATATACAAGAAGAATTACACGAGATTTATCACACTCGTGGGTCAACATGAATATAGAAATTTATGGATCCCAATCCCTTTGAAAAATGTGTGGCATCATCACCCAACTCCACATTCATTCCTCCCTCTTGCTCTTGAAACCCGCTAAAGATCTTTCTATTATAAGTCATACAATTGGAAGCTCCACTATCCACATACCATCCAACACCTGAAACTATGTTTGTAAAAAGACAGAACATTGTGGAAAATGTAATATCAATCCTGGCAATGAACTCATCTAGACTTGAATATTTTTCACTTTTCATAAAATCCATGGTTGTTGTTGTTTTTTCCCTTTCCCTTCTTCCTCTTAGGGCATTGAGAAGCATAGTGACCATTCTTGTCAAGGTTCTTAAAGCACTAGATATGACTCAAGTCTTTCTTCTCTTGACATGAAGAATATAATTCATCCTCCTTACTCTTTTGACCCTACCAAGTCCTCCTTTTCTACCTCCTCTCCTCACCTTACTGGTGAGATCTAGGTTCAATCCATCATGATCCTCATCCTTGTAATTGGTCGAGACTTCCTATAGTCTCATCTCCTCTCCAATGAAAGAATCACACAACTCAAATTCAAGCAACTTCTCCTACCCATAAACAAAGTAGCGACATGGTGGATTAAATCCATCCAAAGAAATCTATACTACCTTATTATCCTTAATTGTGCCCCCAGCTACAACAATCTAATCTCTCAAATATACTATCTTCATGAGATATCTTGTTATTGTATTTGTTTTTCTCATGAAGGTAGTGGTGAGATTGTTCCTTAGAGGCATCTCTCTAGTACAAGGTTCCCAAGGCATCATACATATCTTTGGTACAGGGCTCACACTCTGGTACAGGGTTCCCAAGGCATCATACATATATTTGGCAGTCTTTTTCTTAGTGATATGNATGAGGGATTAAATGATTCTTCACCAAATCTAGTAAGACACACTTCACGTTCACTTCATTCTTGTTGTACTATACTAGATGTTTGGGATTTGTAGGAGGATTGACCTCCTTCTTTACAAGTTACCAAGGGTTCACTACTTCCAAGAGGTTTTATAATTTGCAAGCCAAGTGTTTTACATAATGCCTATTGCAATTCATTCTTTTGGGGTGGATTTAAACAAAGAGGTTTATGATCTCACTAATAGTTTTCAAATCATGATCAAGTCCCTCATAAGAAAAACATTAATTTTGTGTGTTCACTCCTTTGATTATGTGGTCAATATCAAACACAAATTGGCACTTATGTGGGGGATCCCAATGGATGTGCAACGACTTCTTTACGAAGGTAAACAACTAATCAACAAGTATTTGGTGTTTGAATGCAAAGTTGACATAGCTTCAATCTCACTTTGGTTCTTCACTTGCATGGTGGAGTGGTGAGTAATGGAGGATCTCCATCCTGAAAACATTTTTCATTTAAGGATGTGGTTTGGAACAAACCACTTAATTTAGCTACTTCAAACCCTCTTATGGCTAGTGTGATATTATGGAGAAGTCCAAAGAGGTGTTGAAACTAGAGGTCTCTAAATTAGATATTATAGACTCACTTTTACTTTACAAATCCTCTTTGGTAATCTGCATATTTAATTATTTATGGCCTTCTACTTCAGAATTCTACCATTGGATTTATTTGAGCTAAATAGAGCATGGTGAGGTTTATATCTAGTCTAAGGGTTTTTTTATTGTTTAATTTTCAAACTTTATTGATTATCTAAACATTTTGAGGAGGGTCCTCGGTTTTAGGGTAGAGTGAAAGGTTTTTTGTTACCCAATGGTTTCTTGCTTTTGATCCTTCTGTTATCCCTATAACAAAAATGCTAAATGCTAGTTTGGCTTCAGCTCCTAAATCTGCCCCTTCATTTTTAGCATTTATCAAATTCTAATGACATCAACAATACTTTTGATAGTTCCATAAAAATATATCTATAGAAGATTAAGATGGGTTTACTCACATATGAGTAAATCCATGAAGTTGGATCACACTTTTTGGAAAATGGGGCATGTGGAAATGGTCTCCACACACCCTCGATCAAGGGATTAAAATCCTAATCGAGAGTTTTAACCACAATTTCTCAAGGTTTAAATTATAAAAAGTCCCCAATCATGGGCAGGCTACAAGCCCTTGATCAAGGCATTTTCAAATCCTCACTTGTGGGCTTAAATGTTCAAAATCCTTGGCTATTTTTGCACGTTTTCATGGAGCTGCAACTTCTAGGAGTCAGAATCCCTTCATCTCTTCTATGAAAGGTGGCAAAGTGCTTGTAGATTCTTCATTGAATCCTCTATCCAATGTCATATATTTTCTAGATTTCAATTCCATATTATATTTTTAATTTTTATTTTCTAGAACTTATGCAAATTTTTGTTTCTCTTGAGTAATGATGCTCCCTATAGAAAAATAAGTTTCTTAAAAATTACATAGCAAAAAATTAGAAAAAATATTTGGATTCCCCATGTATGTTTACTCTTCAAAAATGTATTTTATTTTTTGGATTTATGTAAACATGCTGAAAAAAAAGTGATTAAAATCTTAATTAATCCTTTTACAAATAACAAAAATATATCATTTTTCTAAAAATAAAAAATAAGAAATAAGTGAGGTATACTACTTTTTATGTAGATTGTGTTCATATATATGTTTTTAGAAATTATACATTGAGTATTGAATTAGTTGTTAGGAACAAAACTCACTTGTTAACTTTTTCAAAAAATTGCAAGTTCAAACATACAATTAAATGCAAATTTGACACAATCCCCAGTATGTAGAACAGTATGGAGTGTACTGTTAAAACACTCAGATATGTGAAAAGTCACAAGTTCGAAACTCTATTCAACAGATGAAGATCAAAATGATGTGAGGAGGTAGGGAATCATGACCACTTGACTTATGATTTATAATTGGTCAGTATGTATCCTTCTTCGGGGTGACATGAAGTAAAAAGAAAAAGGGAAAAACCCCTGGAAAGCTGCTCTGCAACCTCATCTCCCATGACAGATTACCATATTGTAAGAGCAAACGATGAAATGAAACATAAGATGGCAGCAGCTTTTATTGACACGGGAAGTCCTTTTATTAGGGATAGAAAAAGGACCAAGGCTATAAACAAAAGTCTGTCATAGTAAATAACAGATTATATGTGATAGTAAATTGATAACAGAGGCAGTTATTTTTCATGTAAAAAAGATTTCTTTCCAATTAATAAGATTAGGACAGAATTTTCAGACATGAACAGAGTTACACCATAATCACAAAATTATATGCCTGATGTTCAAGATGGAATGGCTCCATTGCTGACAACTGCAAGATATAAATATATACTGCTTCATATTCAGGAACTGGCACTGTTCTGTTAAGAGAAAGCGTAGGTATCATCCGAGCCCTGTTATTCCTCTAATGTGGGCGCCTTTCCTGGAGTGCTGGGGCTGTTGTGTTTCTGCATGTTGCGAACAACATATGTTCATTGCTCTGCAACTCCCATTAGCTTGAACCTGAACGCGAGGCCGAGGCCGAGGCTGAGGCTGGAAAAGAAGAAGAAGAAGAAGTGGCCATCATAGAATACTGTGAAGAGCCATGAAAGTACTGTGAAAAACCATGGGAGTTGGAGAAAGAATGTGATGTGAAAAGAGATTTGATGGAACGGGCAAGGGAAGAGGCAATGGCTGCCTTCACTTGACCTCTCTTGGGGATATGCCTGGACTCAGACGGCATGCTCATCTGCCTGGAAGTGGCCTGGTATGGCATTCTGTAGATGCTATGAAGACTCTCTCAATAATGAAATTTACACAAACTCGAACGATAAGATTGGCGAGCAAAGCTAGAGGATGCTGTGAATATATAACAAACTAAAAAACTGTATTCCTGTGAATGCAGCAGTCAATGGTCTGGATTTGACTGCTGAACAAATTGACATGATGCTGTGAATATATAACAAACTAAAAAACTGTATTCCTGTGAATGCAGCAGTCAATGGTCTGGATTTGACTGCTGAACAAATTGACATAAATATATTTAAATGCTGGGTTCAATGGTCTGCATTTGACTGCTGAAAAAATAGATTTGACAAAAGTTAAAAAGCAATTTGATCACGATACTTTGAAAAAGAGGTTTTGATTTGATGTGGCCGCTGATTGAATTGACTGTCTAGTCTCTAACATTTATATAATTGCTTGCTTGTCTAGACTCTAGCATTGGTTGATGTTTAATTACATGGGTGAAGAGGTGGGATTAAAATTAGGGAAATGAATTACATGGGTGAAGAGATGGGATTAAAATTAGGGAAATGGATCACGTAGTTTTAATTATCACTTTTTTTCCACGGGAAAGTTTCTCGTTTATATTCATCAGTATATAAACATTTTACATAGCAGCCATTACATAATTCGTCCCGGAGACCCAGCAGGGTTTGACCTCAAGACCTCCTCCCAACACTTGGAGAAAGGCACTGTCTTACCAATCGCTCTGTCTCACGGGACTTAGTTTTAATTATCACTTTCAAAGATTGCACCCAGCAAATATGATTTTTTAGGATTGTTATTTGTCCCAAAACATCTGACTTAAACATTTGTGAAACTTTAGTAAGTATTGTGTCCGATGGGCTATCTAGTTAGAGCTCCTTTGCTATATTTATTTAAGCATAATCATATTTGGAATTATTTGCATAATGTAAATCATTAATCCATAACCACTAGTAAACACTCACCAATTTTCTCATGTTTTTTAATAACTCATTTAGCACTCATTACAAAAGGTGAAAAAATGAAATTGAAACTAATAATAAATCACATAACCTCAATCAACACTTCCAAAACTTACACCCAATAACCAAACCTCCTTAAAAAAATCACTTTTAAAATATAAATTTAAATTATTAAATAATATTTCACTTTACTCAATACAATATAAATTTAAATTATTAAATAATATTTTACTTTACTCAATACTGAATGATATCATATTTTTATTATACTTAAAAATTTATTAATAAAATAAATTATTTATATTAAAATTTTATAAATTTAAATATTATATTTAACAATTTAAAATTCAAATTTCGACATCCTACCTTATCGAACACAAACATCACCGATGATATCATGTTTTTATGATAACTATGATTACCTTACCGAACACTAACATCATCAGTGATATCATGTTTTTATGATAACTATGACAGCCCTTCGACTTCAAATCCATGGAATATATTATTATTCATTTCATTCACAAAAATGATACCTTTTGATATATTATTATTATTTATTTCATTGAGAAAAGTTAGACGCTTTATCACATGAAGTTGGAAGAAGATCTTTCTGATGAAGTTGGAAGATATTTCTGGTACTGTAACACTAATAAAACAAAATGAACGGAAAAACAATTTTTATTTTCATTTTTTTTAATTAATATAATATGGAAAAGTTACATTATTGCCTCCAGAAGTTAGGTGTTTTTCCCATTTATACGGAATATTTGTGTCATATAAAGTATAGTATTACAAAATATTACATATGAGTCAGTCTTTTATTTCTTTTAAATAGAGTGTAAGTGTAGTAACTAAATTAATATAGATTTATTTTAGTATAATTTTTTTTTAAGAAACTAACCATTTGTATTTATTTTTGTTCAAAGGTGTTGGATTTATTGATAAAGAGTGATGACTTTTGAAGATCAAGGTTCAATTCCTATGAGGTTATTCACCTTTGAGGTTATCACTCAAATGTAGTGGTTGAATTTGTGAGGTTGGCATTGTACTCCTTGCAAAGACATAAGCAAATCAAAGCTCATTCTCTTCTCATCCTTAAGATCAATCACTAACTATTATGACAATTGCCATAATTTTAAGTAAATGGATTCTTCTTAATTTTCTTGGGACTTACTACTAGCGTCTTGTCCATGTACGACTAATAGAAAATTCCTTGAAACGATGGCACTCGAGACCTTTAGGAAGGTAGTGAATATGGTTTTCCCTATGAACTCACTACCACAAGGAATGGCCTGTTCAACCCTTACTTTGAGCTCTCTCTCTTGGTTTTCCTCCCATCTCCTCTCCTGTAACACAAACTCCTTCAACTAAGTGGATCATCCCCTTAATCATGGAAACATCGATCTCTTATCTATCATATTAGAAGGTGCTCGCAACGTCAATATTGTTGATATTTTGATGTAACTACAGAAGATATTCTTTTGTATTTGTATTGGTCAAACCTCGAGAAGGTTATTGTAATCTTATTGTATAAATCGGCTCAAAAGAAATTATTATTTTATTGGTATCCTTATTGTAAAAGTTAAAATGGCCCCTCTTAGGGTTGCGTCTTTTTCGGGAGTCAAGTTATGTGTATAAATAGAGGTCGAGTTCCTCTCATTTGTATACACACACAACTTGCCTTCTCTTGTGTATTTGGAGCATATAAAAGGAGGTCTAGCGCAGGAGGTCTTGGTTTCTTGGTCTTTGGTATCTTGGTCTTGGTCTATTTATGGAGAGCTATAACATGGCATTGTATTGGTTGAAGGAATCTATACTGAAGAATTGATTGTTGTGTTTTCTCCCCCACGAGGGTGTCCCAGGATATATCTTGTGTTATGTGATTGTTTATCTTTCAGTGATCCCATTACATGCAATTGTTAATGAATGTTAAAGAAGATAACTGTAACTTCTAAAATTATAACAAATATTTCCCAAAGGTGTATTGGTTATAGCTTGGGAAGGTTCACCCCAATTCCTGATACCTATGGAATCTCTTTCAAAGTTTTTTTAAAGGGAGCGGAGCGATAGGTGTGGGGGGGATCATTCTTGATCCCAAAGGAATCACAAAAAACACCTTCGAGTGGGGATTGGGTAGATATTTAAACAACCAAGCAGAGGCATTAACATTGTTTTAGGGGTTGAGGATTGTTGATGATAAGAATATAAAAAAAACTGATTGTCATAGGGGACTTGGCTCTAATCATCAAATTGATGCGAAAATCCTCCTCTCCAATAATTTGTCTCGTTGGAAAGTATTGAGTTCTTCCACATCCTCATGTCACTCACCCGCCAAGCATATTGACTAGCCAATAAGGTTTCCCTTTTAGAATGTGGAAATTTAGATTAAAAAATGGGGAGATAATTTTCCCAATCCTCTAAGTATTAATATGTTGTAATGAAGTACTCATGCATGATAAAAAACTAGTACGTCAACATGTATGGGGTAGTTAATTACCATACTCGATGGTTAAGGTGCATTTAATCTACGATACCCTCACACACCCAAAGGTTAATGTGTGATCATGCATATCAAATGCTCTAATGGTTTAATATTCTTACAGGTGGGATGATGGTTGTTGGCGTCAATTTGTTGTCTAAGGATTTGTGGTGGTTTTTTTTTTATCTATGGTTCATGATTTTGGTCCAACTTGGTTTGAATTGGGATTTTGACTTAGAATTACGCCTTTATGCCTTATCCTTATGGGATCCAGGCTCTGGTTATTTGTTGAATTTATACTTTGTTGACCCTAGTTAGCGAGGATTTGGTGGCTCTATATTTGGCTCTGAAGTATGGGGCTCTGATTGTTGGCTTGGTAGCTTAGGTCCATGTGGTTTGGGTCACATTGGTCATTGTGGTTCTTCAGTTGTTGGTTCACGTGGCTTTTCTATGTTGTATTGAGTGGCCTCTTTGCTCTAGCGATGCTTGTTTCTCTAGAAGCCCCTTGCTCCTATCAGCTTGAAATTGTTAAAGGTTAGCATTTTGTCCCCCTTCTTTGTTTCTAAGGGAATGTTGGTCTGTGAATCTGGGCTTGCTAGTTTGAGTGTTGTGAGTGGTGATAAAGGGTTTGTTCAAGTGTTATGTCGGGATATCAAAATGGATCATGTGAATTTTGGAAGATGCCCATTGTGTGAAACTATTGAAATCCATAGAGTTTTAAGAAGATAATAGGACTATATCATTGATAATAGGAGCTCAATATTTTCAATAACTGGTAGAATGCACTCCCAAGAAGAGGCCGAAAATTTTGAAGTTACCTTTATAATGGAACCTTGCATAGTCAGAGGTGATAAATTGAGGATGTTCAAGCTTAGTACATTGCTCTCCAACACCTAGTTGTGGGACTGTTAAGAAACAATACATTAATTAATTCAATTGCTAGGTTTTCAATTGGGTATGTAGTGGAGGAGGTTAAAGAAGATAAATAGTACAACAACAATAGGGGGATGTGGAAATGATGAATGTGGTCCAAAAGTTCATGACCAGTGCAGAGAACCAAGAGGAAGCTTACAATACAAATATACCCATTCTTGTTAAAAAAAGAGGGGGGTGGGGACCAAGGGGACCTTGGTGGAATCATGCCTCCTTGACTTAACATGGTTAATGAATTTGAGACTCTCTCTATTGTGGTAGTTAAAGACACAACAAAGCAACCAAAATTCTAAAAAGTCAATGGGATAATTTGTACTTTCAATGACCTTTAGCCCAAGCTTACACACCTTTGTCAATGGATTTCCTGCTCTTGGAAACTAAATATCAAGGAAGAAGTGTATATTTATCCTTGCACCAAAGGATTCTTTATAGTAGGATTTTACCCAACAGAGGACAGAGATAGGATCCTCAACTCTTGTCCATGGTAATTTTAGGGAAAATATGGACTCTATATGAAGCCCTGGACTCCAACATTTGATCCCTCTTCAGAATCCCTCTCCACAACTCTTGTCTAGGTAAGACGGCCCAACCTTCCTCTACATTTCTGGGGTTTTGATTGCTTGAGTGATATCAAAAATTATTTAAGAAAAAAATATTTTAGAAGTGAGGAAGCAAAGCATCGATGTATCACAACATACATGTGCATATGTGTGGACATGGATTTTAGTAAGGGATTTTTGACAAAAATCAATCTGGTTGCCAAATATTAGATCTAGATAGAAAACATGGTCTATGAACAAGTAACCTTCCGATGTTGAGCATGCTTTGAATTAGGGCACATCACTACCCATTGCATCAATCTCAGAAATATCAAGCATTCAAGGAAAGCTCAAAGAAAACCCACTTGGTGGGTTAGAGAAATGTAGCCATACCACTTGGTCAGTATGGACCCTTTGGCACCCACATTTCCCCTCATATCTTAGTTAATAAATCAGGCACATTCTTCTCTAGTGGTTTATGCTTGTTAAAAAGCACCATATACCACCCTCGCTCAGGGAACTCCCCGTGGAAATCCCGTTAGTTGATGAAGGAGATAGATTCATTCAATCCGGAGAAATCAAATCTCTTAAATTTCCCTACAAACCCATGTGAGTTGAGCCGACCAAGTTAAGGAAGAAGAAGCAACTCAAGGGGTTCTTAGACTCCTCTCAAGATCTTCTAGATAAAGAAAACAATGATCAAGATTATGACAAAGTGAAAGAATAGGAACCTGTTACACCTGTATAGGACACAAGGGAAGAATGGATAGCAATGGTAATGAACAAAAGACACATATTGTTGCAACTATTAATGATGATAAGGAATCACAACCAAAATCTATTTTAGACACGTATTGTTTTTGTACTTATTTAGCTCTTGACTCATCCACATCTATTCATGTAATCCAAGTTTTATAGGATTTACTAGGGAAAAAAAAGAGGAAACATAGTGGTTGGAAATTTCCCAAACTATGTAGAGCTAGGAAACTCCTCCAACCAGCTGAACCTACATATTGTTTTCAATTCTCAATTGTGTGGCTCAACCACAACTTTTTATTGATTCCAATGTCTATATGTTACTATGAAAAAATAAAATTTGTGCCTGTTTTTTTCTATCATTATTGAGGTTTGATAAAGTTGGGTTCCACAATCGAGTGCTCAAAAATCTATGTAACTTTATTTCTTGGGTTGACTGCCTAGGTTAGGTTGGGTACAGCCAATCAAACAATTTATTCACATGCACTATGGACAAGAAAGGAGACCAACACTCACAGATTTATGCCCTGCACACTTATAACAACACGATTAAATGATTGAATTGCCAGTTGGTAATCGGTATGCAGATCTTCATATCTCCAAATTCACTTTATTCTATTTTGGATTACGTTTTGGATTACGTTTCTTCCATTTGGTCAAGAGTACCAAGTCTATATTTTGGATTACATTTCTTCTATTTGGTCAAGAGTGCCATACTATCTTTAGCGCCAGTCAAAGCATGGAATTTCCAATGGTCAAAACTTGCAATGACAATTTCTTGCTGGTATACCTGCTTTGTTTTAATGTTTACAAGGCAATGATACGACAATTCTTGCCTTTTTCCAAAATGTTTATAAGTAATGAAATGTTTGAATTTTAATTTTTAAATTTTAAACCGTTGAACTTCCAATGGTCACACTTAAGGTCATATTTTACGTGATGACTTTTTCTTTTATAAATTTGAGTGCCATTCAAAACGTTAAGATTGCATAATAGTGACAATTGTCCTGTAAAGCCGAGACACGACACTGATGATGATGTAGGAAAAAGTCATTTGAGAGCAAAATAGGCGACAAACACAGTGATGATGTTGCAGGAAAAATTCAATTGAAAGTAGAATAGGCGACACACACACTGATGATGATACAGGAAAAAGTCAATTGAAAACAAAATAGGCGACAAACTCCTTGGAACGTTGGGAAATATCTGGGGAATAGTCCTGGGAACATTGTTTTTCAGAAGAATTCTGAAAAATACAATTGAATGAGTTAAACTCATTGAGGCAGGCGAACAAGACTACACCAGAATATGACGTAAGATTTATGGAATTGTTGAGGTATGTCTCTCATCTAAACACATAAAAATTAAGAGAAAACAAAATTGTGTTTGGACTGAACCTTGCTATTAAGGTAAGAGAAGGAGGTTCAAAAAGCAATCACGATAGAGGAGAAGATGTTGATTGGAGGTTAGTTTAAAACACCTTGATCTCCATTTGTTGGAGGGCTCAAACATAGTTATTTAGTAGGTGGTGGTTAAGGGAGGGTTTAGACATAGTTATTTAGCAGGTGGTGGTTTCAAATCATTTGTAGGATGCATAGAAGCACCAAGAGGGAATGATTTAGGGATTCATAGATTTGTATTTTAGATATCATTAATTGAGAAGCACAGATGAACATATCCCCAAAACTACATATGTGCTTTGGACATTATGAGTTTGTAGTAGTACCCTTTGGGTAATGCTCCAACAATATTTATGAGTTCAATGAATGCAGTATTTCAAAAATACCTTGATAAGTTTGTAGAAGTGTTTCTAGATGATATTCTAATATATTCACAAGCACCATACGAGCATGAGGAACATTTAAGGTTATTTTTGCAATATCTTATCTTGCAAAAATGTTAGTTTAAAACACCTCGATCTCCATTTGTTGGAGGGCTCAAACATAGTTATTTAGTAGGTGGTGGTTAAGGGAGGGTTTAGACATAGTTATTTAGCAGGTGGTGGTTTCAAATCATTTGTAGGATGCATAGAAGCACCAAGAGGGAATGATTTAGGGATTCATAGATTTGTATTTTAGATATCATTAATTGAGAAGCACAGATGAACATATCCCCAAAACTACATATGTGCTTTGGACATTATGAGTTTGTAGTAGTACCCTTTGGGTAATGCTCCAACAATATTTATGAGTTCAATGAATGCAGTATTTCAAAAATACCTTGATAAGTTTGTAGAAGTGTTTCTAGATGATATTCTAATATATTCACAAGCACCATACGAGCATGAGGAACATTTAAGGTTATTTTTGCAATATCTTATCTTAGAGAGCACAAATACTATGGAACTTATGATTTAGAATTTGTTACAGTAATGTTGTATGCATTAATGCTTTGGAGACATTATTTGGTGGGACAAAACTTGAACTTAATGCTAATTATCATGACATTGGCCCTTGAATGTATTTTTACACAAGATCAATTGATTGCTATGCAACAACAATTGTTTAAGATTTTAATTGAATATGATTTTGAATGGTCTAAGATTTTAATTGAATATGATTTTGAATGGTCTAAGATTTTAATTGAATATGATTTTGACATAGTGGAATTTTGAATAATATTGTGGTTAACACTTTAAGTTGTAGGCGTGACATATTTTTAATCATCTCTTATTTTTTATCTTATCTCTGAACACTATTTTTAGAGAACATATATTAAACCTATAATAGAATTATAATGATATAAAAAAGTAATAATCAATTATGGAATTAAAAAAAGAATAGAATTATAATGATATAAAAAAGTAATAATCAATTATGGAATTAAAAAAGAAATAATGAGAATACTAAAATATGCTTCAGTTGAAAAATGGTCTATTAAGATTTTACAAATAGATTTATGTAACATATTCATCCTATATCGTCATTCTGGGATCAATATTGACAACCTCAATGCTAGCTGTCAAATTGCATAGCCCTTGGCCTCGCACAACCTTTAGGGGCTTAATCTCCAAGTCATACTTTTATAGCTTAGAAATCCAATTCATCTATCTTCCTTCCCTTAATAATTGGTTCAAAATCATCATAACCAATAGCAATGGGACATATGCCAATACATGTGTTGATAAGATATAAGGTCAAAAGCATGCAACTTCTTTCACCAAGGAAAATGTTTGTTTCTCATTGGGTAGTATTTGAGATCATAGTCTTGCAATCATTTACTCATGGATGAGATGGGAATCTCGTGATTCTCATGATTCTTCTAAGTAAGGATGGTACTGACCATGTATTTAAAAGCAAAATAATATCACATAACATTTTCCAAGTCAGGACTAGCAAACATAGGAGTGCTAGTGGTTGTAGCTTTAATTTTTTTGAAAGTTTCTTGTATTTTAGGGGTTGATTCAAAAGCTTCATCCTTTGTAAATAAATGATTAGTGGATCTTACAATCGAATCATAATTAGGGACATATCTCTAAATGAAATTTATTTTTTCAAAGAAGTATTAAACTCCCTTATGGTCTGTTGGTGGCTTCAATTCATTTGTAGTCTTGATTTTCTTTGGGTCAATGTAGATCCCTTCCTTACTTACTATGTACCACAATAATTTTCTTTTTGATATAGAAAAAAAAAAAACATTTCTTAGGGTTCAAGGATATGCCATTTATTCCACATCTTCTGAAAACTTCTCTCAAGTCCTCAAAGTATCAATCTCTAACCTTAGAATGTACAATGAAATCATCCTGATATATAGTCATGGTCTAGCCTATTAGATCATGAAAAGTGTGATTTATAGCTCTTTGGAAGGTTGCATGTGCATTTTTTAGTCGAAATTCCATCTGAACATAGACATAAGTCCCCCAAGGGATTGTAAAGGTTATCTTGTGATGATTACCTTTAGCCACCATTGCCTAATTGTAACCTTAGAAGCCATCCAACATGGACATAAGAGTCGAACCCACAATTTCTTGAAGTAGCATTTCCATATTAGGGAGGGGGTAGTTGTCCTTGAGAGAGGCTTGGTTCAAATCCTTATCGTATCCTATTTATAGTCGGCACATGCATGCATGCATGTGCCCTCATTGTTAGAAGGATACAAATAGTGATGCACTCCCTCATAGTATATTATACTATTGTGCCCTCATTTATAGAACAATATGCTACATGAAAATCAATGTTGTATAGATCTCTTAAGATGCTTGCATAGACCTGTGGTATCTGTTGTACCTTTTTCTATAAAAAAAAAACATGTTCCAGCACCTACTTTATTGAACTATTCTCTATTTCTACTTACAATTGTGCCTTCACCTGCCATATACGCACCCGCGAATTGGACACACTTTCAGAGGTACCAAAAACTAACTCTCCCTCTTACTGAGGAAAGTGTTATTTTCCAAACATAAGTCAAGACAATCACTTTCTTTTGTAATCCAAACTCTTTTTAGAATATTCAAGGTGAAAACATTCTATACGAAAAACACTACATCAACAACCTTTCAACCTTCTTTGTCCTTCATGTCATCTTCACTAGTCAAAATCTCCTCACACCACATCATGAAGTGGTCCAAGTTTCTTGTAATAATAAATTCATCTGTATACAGGGCCATGGAAACTATATATGATCTATCAGATAACAAATTGAAATCTACACTAAAATCAGAAAAGGCCAACATGAGTATAAATACATTGATATAGAAATGCTAAACTGGTCACAGTGCATGCATGAACTCATATAGGATAAGTCCCTCTTTTAGTTGGAGAATCCTCCGATAATTGGAGTAAGAGTCTCATCAAGGTCAATGCTCTCTTGCTGAGAGAGTCCTTCTATAACAACCTTATATCGATACTCTTCCATATTTCCATCAGATGTAATCAAGGAATCACAGATTCCATAGTCAATTATATAACTGTGTCCTCAAGTCTAGAGAAACACTCCTCTATAATGAATTCTTGCTATACATACTCAACTATATATAATTTGTTGGAACATCAAGCATTGATGGTTCATTACACAACTCAGGGGTTCAATTGGTTGAGCGGTCGATCCACATCTAGATACAGTTGGTCAGGCGATCGACCAACACACTGCATCAGTCGATTGAGTAGTCGATGTGTCGATCGGTCGGACAGTCGACTAGAAGTTGAAGATATTTTTCTAGTGGATCAACTAGCCCAACAATCAAATACGAGTTGGATGCATAGGTGGTCGGGTTGAGCATCCTTGTCGAGCTGACTCGACAACACGGATTTGATGTAGTCAACTCTAACAGTCGAACAGTTACAAGCGGACAAGATCTTTCAGATTCTATGTCAGTTGGTTAGATATTGAGGATATAAATAACAAACCCCTTGGGTCATTATCAACATACCTATCAAGTGATCATGATGATCAAGAGATCAAATATGCATTGTGATGTTCTGTTCACAGTGCACTCTGTTTAAGTGTTGTATTCTAAATTATTTTCCTTCGAAATCCTTTGTTCCTCTTCCATTATCTGCAATACTATGTTTTATGTTTTCATGTTGTGTTCCACCCTATTCCCCAACATGGTGTCAAATCAGATGGTTTAAAACATTGACCTGTTATCTGCAAACCTTGCTTGTTGAGTCAGATATTTTGTGTGATTGTCTTTAGGCCAATGTTTTATTGATTGGAACTTCTTGAAATAGACCAATTTTTGTCTAGATATCAAAGATGGCTTTGAAGATTGATCTTGTTGTTCTGAACAGATCAAATTATGCAGTATGGTAACCATATATGGAAACCCTACTGAAGAGAAAAGGACTATGGTAGTATACAAAATTTGTGGTTCCATATCCAACAGACGACCAAGCAAAGTTCGTTGTTGATGGAAAGAAGGATGAGGTTATAGGGGTCATCATGACCTACATCTTGTAGGAGATTTGATTTCACCTTAATGGAATCAATTGCCTTCATCAAGTCTGGAATAAGTTGAAGTCATTGTTTGAATGAGTCGATGAGAGCCATGTCATGCAGTTGGGAAAGAGTTTATCTCTCTCAATCCTTATTCTTTTGACATAATGGAGGTATATTTGGTGATTTTTCAATGAAATCTAGTTGAAATTGGGTGAATGTGGAAAGAACTATCAGAAGAAAGATGGACAACTCATCAAGATGGTCTTGATTAACTTAAGAACACCATTCGACAAGTTCGTGTTGACTTTCCACACAAACTAGAAAGTACACAAGGAATATGATAAGGATTACACCTTTGAAGCTTTATGTGGCCTTTTGATTACTGATCAACATAGCCTGCTTCAAGAAGGACAGCTTGGTTGTAAACACCAGTCCCACTTGCTCAAGGGAACGAACAAGATGGATCCCAGGGATAGAGTATGATTTGATTCCTCTACAAAGAAACCTGCATATTGTGACCAAAAACCTAAAGGGTAGACATATGCACCTTGTGGAAGTCGAAAGAAGAAGACATGTCAGTATTATGGAAAGATTGGACATGTGGATAAAGTATGCTATAAGAAGCGAGACGATTTAGAGTAGAAGGTTAAACACCTTGAAGGAGATATGTTTGTTTTACCCCGACCCACTGATAATTTCCCCTTCCAACTCAGAACTTCTCAGGCATTGCTATCTCATTCTACACAAAATGAATGGGTAGTTGACTTTAGGTGCACTCATCACATAGCTAAAGATGTATCCTTGTTCGCATGGTTCGATGAAGCTAAGGAGAGGAAAATCCGTGTTGTTGATGATTTTTCTTTGAATGTTGATGGTCATGGTGATGTTACTTGTCGACATGGGAAGATTGTCGATGTCTATCATGCGCTAAATTTCATTTCCAATCTGTTGTATGTTGCTTCATTAACACAGAAAGGTAAGATTGTGGAGTTTTCGCTAAATCAATTCTATTTTTTTTATTCGAAGAAAGGAAATTTGATTGTCATTGACAGGCTTATCAACCTGACAGACAGTTTGTACAAATTTCATGACAGGAATCGACCTGACGCCGAATCGACTGCACTTGTTTCTCACATTAATGAGAGAAGTTTAATTTGGCATGAGTGACTTGGACACATAAACTTCCTAAGTTTGCAGGCACTAGAAACTCATAACATGGTTACTGGTTTACCGAAGGTGTTTCCCCATGAAGGAGTCTATAAGGGTTGTGTGCTTAGGAAGCATCATCAGGTACCATTCAAATATGGAAAAGCATGGCGAGCACATAACCTACTAGAGATGGTTCGTAGTGATCTATGTTGCATCAATCTACCTTCACTAATAGGTTCAAGGTATATTTTGACTTCCATCGATGATATCTCTCACTTTACATGGGTTTACTTCCTAAAGAATAAGAACCTTGTCTTTGAAAAGTTCAAGGAGTTTAGAGCCTTTGCTGAAACGCAACGTAGTTGAACCATCAAGTGATTGAGATCATACAATGGTGGTGAGTATGTAAATTGACCTTTTGAAAAATACCCAGTTCAATATGGTATTGACTGGGAGAGGTCGGTTCCTCACACACCTTAGCAGAATGGTGTTGTAGAACGTAAGAATCAAACTTTAGTCGAAATGGCCAAATATGTTTTGAGAGCCAAATATCTACCTCCTCACTTCTAGGCTGAAGCATTGTATTGTGAAAATTATATGCTCAATCATATCTTGACTTGAGTTGTTCCTTCCATGACTCCAGTTGAACAATGGTGTCGAAAGAAGCCTTCAGTCGACCACCTTTGTGTATTTGGATGTGTTTCCTGAGCTCAAATTTATGATGACTATAGAAAGAAGTTGGATGCAAAGAGTCATGCTTGCATCATGATGGGATACTCTGAAGTGTCGAAATCCTATTAACTGTTTGATCCTGTCAAACAACGAATGATTATCAAACGAAATGATTATCCTATTAACTGTTTGATGATAAGTCTTCTGGCATTAATTTGTTGAATGCACCCTATGGATTGTTGTAGGATGATCCCTTTGATGTTGTCTCCAATACTGGTTCTCATATTCTATACTTCATTCCTTCAACTAGACAATCAAACATTGTCCCTATAACGATTAGACCATCGGCCTCTAAGTCGACTAGTACTTTGTCCTCTATTTTTACTGGTCTATCAACTGAAGACCCTCCGACTTTTGATAGACCTATTGAAGTAAACCTTAGTTCATATATTTCTTGTCAACCCAGATGGGTAGCCAAGACAATTGAAGTTGTTGGAGATAATGTCAGGGATGCTTCCTCTAGACGAAAAAATCAAAGTCAAAAGCAACATGTCAGCGTTGCCTTGATGACTCATGTACTTGAAACTTTTGATCATGTTGCCTACTTATATGTTGAAGAATGGAATGAATGGGAGAAGTCCATATTGAAAAAAAATGATTCTTTGCCGAAGAATCACACTTGGGACTAATTCCCCGACTGCAAGGAAAGAACATTATGAAGTGTTGATGGGTCTACAAGACCAAATTTATGTCAGAAGGTGTTATTGAGCGACATAAAACATGCCTAGTTGTGAAGGGATTCTCTCAACAAGAAGGCATTGAATACAATGAGACATTTTCCCCTGTTGCAAAGATGAACTATGTTCAACAGATTCTTTCCCTTGCTGCTCATTTTGGATGGAAAATCCATCAGATGGATGTGAAGAGCGTCTTTCTTCATGGAGACCTATCTGAATAAATTTTCATGGAACAACCACGTGATTTTGTGCCATATTTTAACTTGGTTTGTCGATTCAAGAAGTTGCTTTATGGTTTGAAGTAGGCTCCACGAGCTTGGTATGCTAAGATCAACAATTTCTTTCTTCGAATTGGTTTCAAACATTATGAATCTGATCACACCTTGATTGTTGTTGGATATGTAGATGACTTACGCATTACTAGTAATAATATTGATCTCATCCTTAGATTGAAGAAACAACTTGCTGACTCCTATGATATGCACTATGATATGAACTATGATATTATGATCACAATGCGCTCTTCTTAAATGTTGTAACAGTGTCTTTAGACACCACTGTCTGACTTTGCAATTCTTTGTTCCTCTTTGATTATCTGCAATACTGTGTTTTTCATTTTCATGTTGTGTTCCACCCTATTCCCCAACACAAGTAGCCTATAAAGGCCACGGTTTTGCACTCCTCTAGCCAAAATTTGGCAAAATCCACGACTATTATCTCAAATGGTGACTTACTAACCATCAAACTCAACCAAACACTATAAACCTGTCATGCAACAAATTGAACGAAGAATCTTTGATAACTCAATAACATAAATTAAAGGAATATAGAAAGTTATGGATCCCAATTCCTTCACAAAATGTGTGGCATCATCACCCAACTCCACATCCATTCCTCCCTCTTTCTCTTGAGACATGTTGAAAATATTTCTATTGTAAGTCATATTCTTGGAAGCTCCACTATCCACATACCATCCAACACCTGAAACTATGTTTGTGAAAAGACAAAACACCATGGTAAAGGTAATATCAATCCTGGCATTGAATTCATTCACACTTGAATATTTTTCACTTCCACAAACAACATAGTTACCAACTTAATAAGAACTCTACAAAGTTCTCATTTTTTTGGGGGGTCAAGTTTTTAACCCTATTTAAATTTTTCGATCCACAATGTTTCCACATTATTTTTTTAAATGCTTGTTTTTCATGTATTTTCAATTTTTTTTAGTTTTTTTAGTTTTATTTTGTATTCAACGATGTTTTTAGTCATTTTTCCATGCTCCTTTCAATCTTATAAATATTTTTTTCCATTTACTTTTTTGAAATTATGATTTTTCATGTAATTGTGTCTCCTTAATTGATTTATTGTTCCATACTTTTAAAATGTAGTAAAAAACATCATTTTTAATACATAGTTCATCTTTACTTCAATACATAGAAAATAATTGTAATAAAATAACACTATTTTTGAATATTTAAAAAACAAATATAATTAAAATTTGTTTTGATAAATTAAAAACTTAAAAAACAATTAAAATTAATAATAATAAAAAATCAAAAGCAAAAGCAAACTTAAATAAAAAATAAAATAAAGAAAAACTTAAAAAAACAAATAAAAAAATTAAAAAATTAAAACTATTATATAAAAAATAAAATAAAGAAAAACTAAAAGAAAAAACCAAAAAATTAAAACTATTTATAAAAACTAAGAGAAAATGAAGAAAAAATAATAATAAAAAAAAGGTAAAAAAATAAATTTATGACGAAAAACACTTTAAAAAAATTAAAAAACACAAAAGAAAAAAAATATATATAAAAACCTAAATTAAAAATCCTAAAAATAAATTTAAAAAAAGAAAGAAAAATTACATTAAAAACCTTTAAAAACTAATTTAAATATTAAATTTTATAAAAATAAAAAATAGTATATATATATAAACTATAATATATAGTTTATATAATATATATATAATCTATAATAATAATAATAATAATAATAATAATAATAATAATAATCTATTTTTAAGGTCACGGCCAAGCAGCACACCAAATTGGTGTATGAGACCCCCTTGTTTGTGGGACAAGGGACCCGGGACCCCCCTCCGCCCAACAAGTCTATGAAGGTATACATACCCT
>SNQJ01S0107699.1:36258-56940 GCA_010110895.2 Picea sitchensis | reverse complement strand
AAAAACCATAGACATCCAAAAACCTAACCCTAGGAGATGAAGCACCAAAAGTCATGTGGGCCCCGTTTGGGTAAGTTAGTAGTACATCAACTTCCCAGGGTCATAACTTTTGCATACGATATTCGTTTTAGGTGCATATTAGCCCATTGGAAAGGTATCGTCAAGGAGATTCATTTTGGCGGAAATATTGAAGGAATTTCCAAATTGCTCCCTCTTTTCCCAAAAACGTCGTTTAGGGCCTCAAAATGGCCCTGGAAGTTAAAAACTGCTAAAAATAGTAAATTACCAAAATTGTCAGAAAATTGTTTTGAGCTAGTTGGAAAAGGTGGGTGGCCACCGATATCCACCTAAATTAGTCATGATGTTTAAACATAGGTGAGTCAATGAACCTAGGTGCTTAGAAAACAATATCTTACCTTGACATGGTGAGCCTTAAATTAATTATTTATAAATAAAGTTTATTAATTATAACCTTTCCCTTAAAAATTTGCTAAGGCTAGTTGAATTTAAATCCTAGGTCTAAGTAGGATATGAGGACTAAAAATTAATTAAACAATTAATAAAGTGGGGATGAAGAAAATAAAAGGGGGGAAATTAAATTTAGAAATTAATGGAGGATTAAATTATCAAAAACATTAATTGTTGTCTATGTGAAAAGCTTGCTAAATTCGAACTTAGACAAAAGGGAAATTAAATGCAAAAGGGAATGTGGAACATAGAAAGGAATCTAGTCTAGAAAACTTTCCTAAAATGAACTCAACTTAGCTTTAAGAAGGGTGTCAGTCATTAAAGGAAATTGAGGGAATAAAGGGACAACAAGGAGCATTTTTAGGAATACTTTTAGGTGGGTGAGGGAAATTGTCAATATAATTTAATTAATTAAATGGATTTATGGTGCAACTAAGGGATTGGGTGACAAGTGTACAGGGGAGAATATTTCCTAATTAATTTTTAATAAAACTAATTTAATGTGCAAATGGAAAGGTCACTAAGAAGAAATCTATAAAAGAGATGGCAGAGAGGAGAAAGGGGATGACAATTGGCAAGCGTAAAGTTATTGTGCTGGATTTTTCTTGACTGATTTTTCTTGTGGGAGTTAGGATACCCAGCTCGAATAGAGAGTGGTAGATCGACCTTGTGAGGCGAGCTGGGAGATAGTTTATTCTTTGGTTTGTGTGCTTGGCCCCTTTTCGTCTCGAGGGGTTCATGGGGAAGAAGATTACCCCTAGTGTTGGTTGGGAGGTACCGGTGAGGCATCAATGATTAGCAAGCAAGGAGATGGATGAAGCACAAGCGTGGGACAACAACTTCAGATTATTCGCCCTTCGGTTACGGTACACATATCTAAAAAAATTTGTTGTAAATTAATTAAATGTTTTTATATGTGGAAATTATATGTTTATGGAATTGTAATGGTATTCTGGTATAGTTGGGCAAGCTTGCTTGATGTGGTTAGATAAAATATTTAAATGGATTTCCCCTCTTAACTGAATTTCATTTGATGTCTCCTTCCCATTACCCTGTTTTAAATTTAAATGTTTGGATCTATGATTGTAATACCATTCTTTTGTGTTGAGGAAAAGATATGGCTCTGCGCCCTCACACCTAGATCAATTTATTTTAGTTTAGCTTCCCAAGTATTTTCGCTCAACCTCTCCTTTCTTTTTGTTGTGTCCATCTCTTTTTCCCAACGTAATCTGGGTGTTTTCTTCCTCGAATTTCCTAGTTGTTCATCCACCCCTATGTTGTTGACTATGCCCAGGGCATTGCCCATTTTGTTTACTCCCCAACTCCCATTATGTTGAGCGATTTGTGTGTCTCTTTCCTTAGTATTTGGAGAAAATCGTATGGAGCAATTGCCCAATAATTTTTCTCCTCACGCAGGCGTTTGCATTATTATCTCTTGTGCCATTCTCCCACTTCACCCAACATTCAACTAATGTCTTTGCGTGTCCATTGGGTGATTACTTATCATCCCTTTATCCTTTGCGAAGATGAGGAGCACCTAGGTCATACCCACACAATATTTATTTCCCCTCCTCTATGCGTTTTTTCCATCCATAAACCCTCTGTGTTGGGTCTCGTTTCACTGAAGTTTTGTGAGCCTTACACTACCCAAGATTGTAAGGCTTATGATGTGGTACACAAGTTACATATATGTTCATTGTGGATTCCTTGCTGGCCTGTAGAAAACAATCCCATAAATTGAGCGGTTAGATTCTGTGTATTTTCCTTTGGTTGTTGTGGTATTTATTTATGTGAACGATTTGGGGCTGCAACATTATCTCACCTTCTTGAGCACCTCTGCATTCATTTACAGTCCCTTCGTTCAGGATTATCCATTCCTGGAGATATTTGTTGTCTGTATTGCAATTTAGTTTCTTCTCGTAAATGTTTTTTTCGTTTCAAGGTCCGGATCAAGGGTCGGACCAAGGGACAGATTGAGGGTTGTATCAATTGTCGGATCCAGGACCGGATGGAGTGTCAGATTAGGAGGTGCATCATTTTAATGACTAAATTGTGGTATGAAACTCTTGTTTCGTGTCTTTGTCCTTTTGTGTAGAGTTGGGTTGGGAAAATCTAGTGAACCTTTGACCCTTGCGAGCCCTTTTTCTTTTGAGTTTTAAAATTTGAATTATGTTTTTGTTTCCTATGTCCTCTACAGTTCTGAATATAGTTTTTGACTTAAGGAAATCTAGATTTGTTTCTTACTTTTGTTGAGAACTTGATTTTTATATTCGTTTTGCTGTTAGGGAGATTTGTTTTTATTATTAACTGGAATCCACTCATGGTGCAATCTTGAACTCACAGCTTGATGTGAATTTTATTTTTTCCCTGTATTCATTTCCTTCCTGGTGATTTTACTCCCTTGATTATCTCTGAGTTGGCAATTACATTCGCCTAGCTTTCTTCTTCATATTTTTTCTGAGATTCATGAATAACTTTGTGTTTGGGTGTAACCCGCTAGGGTTTACCTCTATGTTTCTTGAATACTGGACAATGACCCTTCCTTCCTCGTTGAGCAGTTTTTATCAAGCAATTACCTTCCGCATTGGAAACCTATATATCCGTGTGTTGACTGTCAAACCTCTATGTTCGAATCCCATAATCGTTTGAGTATTTTGATGTCGGTCAAGTATCATTATGTTTCCTTATTGCTGCGTACAATTCAACCAGAGAATTTACTGGAAGATTTATGTAAGTACTTCACCTTAGGAAATCCCCTTTTTCCTTGCTGGAACTTTTTAAACCATTTAATTTCTAAAGGAATCTCATGGTGTGTTCATCAGAATCTCTTTGTTGGCACTCTTTGAGGCCTTATTGTTATCCTATAACACCTAGATTGATGTTCCCTTCCCTTTAACCTCTACCTTTTTGGCTACAACTCATACCCTTACCTGTTTCCTGCTACCTGTATTTGTTTTATTTCAAAATTTTCATTATCAAATATTGCTCTGTAATAGGGTCCGGATGGAGGACCAGATGAACGTCCAAATGGAGGAATGTTAACAGGTAAACCGGTATATGTGGACATTAACAGATCTCCCTAGATCCACCTAGATCTAGAAAAAAACAGGACAGGACATGACGCTTTTCCCAAGTTACAATCATTGAATTTGTCATTGAAGAAGGAATAAGTGACATACCTTTAGATATCACTTCCTTATGTCTTTATTGTCCCTGCTTCGCTTTGGTAGCCTTGTGATATCATATCTACAACAACACAAATCGACCTAGGTGAAAGAAACAATAATACATTCAATGAAGACTTAAACATGTGATCAAGGAGTCATGTAATGAAATAAGAATGATTTTATGGGAAAGGGACATGCCATTGTATTATATTAAATGAAAGTAGAATATACAACTAGATTGTCTTGATGTCGCAAGCTTCATTTTGGTGGTCCTTTGTTCCAACACACACACTTACTCCACACTTGCACGAAAAACATCCATGATGGCTTGATGGACAAATGGAGGCCTCAAGCATCAATTCAAATAGGATTCCTCACAAAATTCTGAATCTATTCTTTCATCAATTCTCTATTTAATCTTGCTTAACCTCTTCCTTGATAAACCTTTCATTATATAGGAGAAGGAGAGATGGTTAAAGGGATGAGGATGATCCCACTAAATCTGAGAAGCCAGTAGGATGCCAACTATGCGAATGCCAACTCATTTTCTAGAAGATCCTCTTCTAGAACCTTCATAACCTCTTCAACCTTTTAAGCTTTGAAGCAGGTTCGCACCCTACTTATAGAGCAGATTGCGAACATCTCACAATCTAGGTATAGAGTGGCCTGCGAGAATAAGGGTTTCTTGCACCCTACAATACATGTAGCCTGCAAACTCATCTTAAAAATATGTATTGTAGAAGAAGAAAATAGTTACTTTTCTCAAGCAAAAGGTCCTTATGAGATCCTAAACACATAACTGTAGAGACATCACCAAAGTGACCAAAATAATGTGTAACAGAATGCCCCCCAAAGTATGAGGTTGGAACTCATGACAGCTGAAATACTTTGTAAAATGTGTGTGTGTGTCAGAAACAAGGATCGCACCTAATCAGAAACCTGTAAAAAATTAAGCATCTGCAGAATATAATACCAGCTCTAATATAGGCATTCCCATGCTCAGACCACAGTTGAATGAAATCACAAATGTAGGCCATGGCCACCAATCATACACTGTGGATCCATGTCACCAAAATGCTACATAGCCACCAGGAATACAATGTGGATCTATGTTAGAAGACTCAGATTAGGACATAGCCACATGACATACAAAGTGGATCTATGTGTCGATACAAATCATGAATACTCCATCGCAACCTGGACCAAAAAGATCAGACTCATGGTTTTCAATCTCGTCATCTGAAAGTATGAATCTAGCCATGTGATTACATGTGTCGAAGTCGAACATGGTAGAAACCACTTGATTACCGGTCATTGATGAAAATCATTAACAAGTGCGAGGGAAATCACCATTGATGTCAATGACTCCCAAGGTACCTAAGTACAATCTGAACGAATGTGAATAAATGAGTCGAAGTTGAACACTTGGTAGAATCTCTCGATCAGGGATCAATGATGTGAATCCACTGTCGAAATCGAAGAGACTTGCCATTAAGGCATGTAGTTTCTAAGGTACTTAAATGATTTCTAAGTCTTATTCCCAGATAATGAGTTGGAGTCGACGAAAAAAAGACTCGTCACAGGAGGGCCTTGATGTATCCCCCATTAATGACAAGAAATAAGTAACAAATTTTTAGGGTAAGTCAAAGTATGAATATGATTTGAAATGGACACAGGGAAGGCCGACATGGTAAGAATTGACAACTGTAGATGGTCAACTCAATGGAGGGCTTGTTTGGACTTCTCTTGAACATATGAACGACATGATAATGGTCTTGGCAGCATTGACTCAAAGACGACCCAAGATATGACCTTGTAGCAAGTCAGACGAGAGACAAATGGATTCCCCAACCCGTATTTAAATGACGAACAGGGGGTGTCATGTTCAAGAGCGACGCTTACTACCACTAATACAAATACCAAAACACATCCCTTTCCCAAAATTTCCCCCACCATTTCTGGCGAGTACCTATTTATTTTTATACAAGTTTGAGGAGGATAACATATGTTTGGCGATGTAAGCTCATCCTTCGGACAAGTCCCTCAGAGTATATTTAACGAACCCTAGGAAGGAGCAGTTCGGTCCCATAAAGGGCCTTTCAATGTTTGTTTAATGAGTCCAAAGATAGAAAAATCGGGGGGTTTTCATGTTTTGAGAGTCTGAAAAACACTTAAAGAGAACTCTTCCAGTTCCTTTTTCGTAAATTAGTTCGACGAGACCAAAAAAGTGATAAACTATCATTCATCGAACGTTTTATTCAAATACTTTTACTAGCATGAAAAAACAAGATCGCTCGGCATTCTTTTCGTTTTTATGGAGCGTGAAAAGAGCTTAAAGGATACTCCCTTATTTTCGTTGTTTTCGTGTTACCATGACGAGTACGAAAAAACGAGAAAAGTATACTCAGTTGTGTTCTCATGTATTTTTGAGTGCGAGAACGAACGAAGATTGAGCTCAAGGTTTTTCCTACAAAACCCTAAAAAGGTATTCGTACATGTGATGGAAAAAGGGACAAAAATACTTGTACATTGACGTTCGGGCTTCTAGGTCATTTATCTACGAAAAACCATACTCACAAGGCCATTAGGGTATTAGGTTTTTAAGAAAAATAATAAAAATAATAAAAAAGCAATGAGAAATAGTAAAAATGTGAATAAATATGGGTGAAAAGCCCTTTTTACCATTTCATTGTTATTTTGTCAAAAAACTTGTCCAACGCACCTCTTTTTTTCCCAAATTTCTTCCCTCGGTTGCGGGAGGTACAAGCGGTCATTCAGCAAACGGTTTCGGCCAACGAGGTAATCTCTTGATCCTTCAACTTTTTCATGGATTAAAATTGATTTTTATTGGCAAATTTAAGTGTTCGAGTCCATTTTGGGACTGGTGGGTGCGCTCAGGCATTTTCGTAGGTGGGCTTCAGTGCACCTACGAGAATCTCACGCTGTGTGCAAGCTTCACCTGCGAGGGCCGAAAATTGGATTTTCATGCATGTTTTTGCTCAATAAAAATTTATGCAAGAGGTTAAAATGAGTTGCTAACTTCCTTCTCATGGCTCCATTGCAGGTATTGATCATCATGATGTTGGAATGGAGGAAAAGAGAACATGAGGAGGAGAATTTCATTGCCGGAAATGATTCGGGCACAGTTGTTGGCCTCTGGGAATGTGGGCTCTTAAAAGTTTTCCAGATCCTAGGCATGAGATCCCAACTCAGGTTGTTAGAGTACCTGGTCCACATGTGGGACGTGGATCAACAGGTATTTCATGTAGGGGTTGACAAGCTCACACTAGATATTGAGGATATCTATTTTATGATGGGGTTGTCACGACGTGGATACCATGCTACTCTGACTGGAGGTAGAGGTGACGAAATTCCTATGAGCAAGTATGTTCGCCAATATTGTGTTTCCAAGGCAGAGAGAAGCAAGGGTAAATTCGCCATCTGGGGTGTCCAAGATCTAACCTTGCAGACTATCTTGTTTACCATTGCACACATGGCCCTCCAGAGCTATTTCTAGTATGCCATAGAGTGCATAGAGCCTCGGGTTTTCAATTGGTTAGACACGGTTCTCCGTAGTATGAAGAGACAAATGACAAAGTGCAGAAGGGGTAACCTAAAACAGTTCGGGTACGGGTCACTTTTGGTGTCATTCTTCCTTGAGAGGGTCTCACTACTGCGTCTATAGGTAGATTGGGGTTTACTGGCCCCACAAGATCCGAGGATGATGAGGTGGTGTAACCTCATGGCTCGGCACATAGTAGGGCCTATAATCAAATATAACGACTCATTTTTTGACTGGTTGAGGCCCCAGATGTTGATGATCAATGAATATGCATATGCCGGCTTGGATTTCCGAGGAGATTCGGATTTGGTTCTGCCTGAGGATGCTCAATGGGGTGACTTAGGTAAGAAGTACACATTTTGTTCTTTTTTAATGTTTTTTTTTGCAAATTTTATTATGTAAAATGTTTGTATGTCTTCGATCCAAGGACTAATCAAAAATTTCTTTTTACGACATAGATGTGGGGCTGTATTGACCTCTAGGAACATCACCCATTCAAAGACAAGGAGAAGTGGCTCGAGTGGCAAGATGGGATGCTCAGGACTACGAGGCAATTGAACATAACTTAGAGGGACTGAATGCAGATGTACCGAACATCGCTATTGGGGAGATCCCAAGGCGCTATCAGTGCCATACTGTGGGCGTGTCTGAGTCTCCTAGTTGACTGCTCCGTAGGGTATCTCGAGTAGTTGTATGTTACCGTGAGCATCATCCGTGATGCTAAATTGTAGAAGCCATGGGCTTCATATTTTGATATTTTGGTCTTTGGATAGAAACTTTTTGTAAAACTTTTGATCGTTATATATATGTGTGACTTCTACCGGTTTATTTTGTTTTGTATGATACATGTGGTGTTTGATTGGTTTTATAAATGTCTCGAATATATTTCTAACACATAATTGGCTAAAGCATCAGTCAATGTATTTAGACATCTAGGAATATGTTGATATTTGATATATTCAAAATAATGTTCTAAGAGGCGAATTCGTAGATATACCTGCAATAAAGTAGGGCTTCAGATAGCATATACATTACTTAAATGTAGCATTACTAGCTACGAATCAAGTCGTATAACTAGGTGGCAGATACCTAGTGAAATAGCATCAGTCAATAATTCGATGACGGTGCTATATTCTGCAATATTATTGGTCGCACGATCGAGACAAACACCTCGTAGACTGATAAGTTTGTTTGTAGGTGCATAAATTGTCCATGCAACAGAAGCAAGGTTCTAAGTACTACAACTAGCACCATCGGCGAAGCCAATGTGGGGTGGTGAAGAATCCAACATTTGAAAACCAAGTACAACACGAGGTAAGCGGTTGAGGGTAGAAACTAGATAACGAAAAAGCACACTAAAGTAACACACAAAAGTATGATACAATAAAATACAAGCACTCATGCATAGATGATCTAAGCATAGTACTTCTTTAAGCAAAGCCCATTTCTAGGTTCACTTAAAGGGATACCATCGGAGTCCACTAACTCATAGGCTCCTTTCTCCAACACTCGTCTGACGATATAAGGACCTCACCACATAGCCTCAATTTTTTCGGCTCCTAGCAAATATTGATCTTGTTCATAAAGGAGAACTACATCACCTTCAGAGAAAACACATGGCTTGACATGTTTTTCGTATTGGGCTTTGACGCGTTTCTTCTGGGTTTCTATAACTAGGGTGGCATCACGACGGGTTTCGTCTAGTTGCATAAGATACAACAGACATTCTTCTTCAACATAAGTGTTTAGGAGAAGTTCAATGGATAACTTTAGAGACGGTATCTCAAATTCAATCAACAAGATGGCTTCGAGACCATAAACTAACTGGAAAGGTGTAAACCCTGTAGTAGACTTGAAGGATGTCCGGTAAGCCCACAATGCTGAAAACAACATCGTGTGTCAACTAATTTTGTGAATCCCTATCATTCATCGAAGCATGGTAATGAGGACTTTGTTTATTGCTTCAACCTAGCCATTGGCCTGTGGGTAATAGCGTGTTGAGTTTTCATGGTGAAGACCCAACTTTTCGGTGAGTTCTAACATCATGAAGTTTCTAAAGTGGCTACCATGATCAGTAACGATAGCTTGAGGAACACCAAACCGAGCAATGATGTGATTGAATATGAATAGTGTTGCAATCTTTCCGGTATTGTCGAATGTAGGCATCGCCTCGGCCCACTTTGTGAAGTAATCTACAACTACAATAATGTATCCATGCCCCCCTGCCAAGTGAGGATGATATGTCATGAAATCGATACCCCATTTCAAAAAAGGTTTAACGAAGACTACATGGTGTAGAGGAGCAAGGTGTGATCGTATTTTTTTGTATGTTTGGCAAGCGTGGAATTTTTGGACAACAATAATATAATCGTTGAATAAAGAAGGCCAAAAATACCCAGCTCGTAAGATCTTTTGGGCAGTAGCATACCTAGACATGTGACCACCACATGCTCCAGAATGGCAGTCATTCAAGGCTTTCTTGGCTTCATCAAAAGTGAGGCATCGGAGAAAAACAGATTCAATCCCACGACGATAAAGAGTATCACTGAGGATAATATACTGACGGGCTTGGTAACGTATTCGATGGTGGTCAGTGATAGACAAATTGGGCCGGAAAGTCTGATTCTGGAGATATATAATGATATCCCCATACCAAAGGTCATCGGAACTGATCAAAAAAAGAGATTCATCGGCTAATGAATCATCTGCTACATTTTTCGTCTCAGAATAGGGAAGGTCGCATATCAATTTGGCAAACACGAAGGATTTCTTGGACTTAGCATGTTCGAATTCTAAGTCAAACTTCTGGAGTATTACGATCCATTTGGAGTATTTTTCCCCTAGAAATTGGAGTGTAAGAATGTGTTGCATAGGGTTGCAGTTGGAAATCACAGTAGTCTTGCGTAAAAGGATATAGTGTCAGAAACGTTGAACAGCTTGGACGACGACCAAGGCCAGTTTTTCAACATGTAAATACTTGGTTTCAGTAGTCGTGAGACTCTAACTCAAATAATAAATGGCATATTCATCATGAGAATCATCCTCCTAGACTAGAACCATAGCAATGGTGTAGTCCAAGGCTGCGAGATACAAGAAATAATTGCGACTGTAATCGGATGGGAAAAGTAATGAGGTACGGGTTAAAGTCAGTTTTAAAGCTTCGAAAGATTTGTTGGCAGGGCTATCCCATACAAACTCAGAACCTTTCTTAAGCAGTCGAGCAAATATGAGGGTTAACTCAGCATAGTTTGGGATGAAATGACATAGAAAGTTTTCCTTCCCTTTAGCTGGTGAAGTGAGGAAGGAGGAGGGAGATTGAGAATCACCTCGACCTTCAAGGGATCTACCCTGATCCCTTGACATGAAACAATAAAGTCCAGAAGTCGGCTGGATTCTACACAAAAAACACATTTGTGCGGGTTTAAGCATATACGGTAAAACTGACATTGAAGGAAAATGGCTTGAAGGTGTGTTGGATGATCGACACGGTGCATGGAATGAGTCGGTAGGTCATCGAGATATGGTTGGACAATGTTCTTTATATCATGAAAGGCATAAGACATAGCACGTTGAAAAGTTGCGCCGACATTCTTTAAACCAAAGGGTAGTTTCTAGTACGCAAAAGTTCCCCAAGGACAAATAAAAGTGGTCTTGTGTTGGTCGGAGGGTACAATATTGATTTGATTATATCCGAAGAAACCATCCATCAAAGAGAAGATTTCACTCCCGGCACAGTAGTCGATGATCTGGTCAACGAAGGCGGTGGGAAAGTTGTCTTTAAGACAAGCTTGGTTAATATCCTTATAATCAACGCACACGCGGATCGTACCTTGTTTCTTGTTAACCAGAACAAGATTGGAAACCCAGTCAGTTAGAGCCATAGGGTAAATAAAGACAACTTTAAGAAGTTTCTCAACTTCAAGCTTGATAGTAGTTTCTTTACGCGGGTGGACCGGACGAAGTCGTTACCGGACGGGTTTAGCACCCGGGTATGTCTTAATCTCGTGTACAACAATGTTGGGGTCAATACCCAGAATTTCTTCATAGATCCATGCGAAGACGTCATGAAATTCCTGAAAAAGAGACTTGTAGGTGACAACTTCGTCATTGGAACACGAAGCTCTGATATTCACATTTTCGACAACTCTAGGTTTAATGGATATGTTGAGGGGGATGGTGGGTGAGATATTACTTAAGTTCCCTTCGTAGAACATATCGTGCGTAGACTCAAGAATGGTAGATATGACGACAACGGTCGATGGAGTCGAGATCCATTGGTAACTCTCAATGGTGTGTTGTTCCAGGAAGAGAATGGAACGATGATGTCCATTGCCTCTAGGGGTATCTTCCATGGACATAACAGACATAATCATCTCGTCTATAGGAAAAATGACACGGAATGGATCGAGAGATAAATCACCAAGAGAGGGGGTAGAAGGGATTGTCATTTGAATGGCTTGATAAGTGCATTCAATCGGACTTAAAGGAATTTGGTCACTGTAGCGAAGATGATCACCGGGGTTGGGTACTATCCACAGGTCAAAAGACACAGGGGTTTCTCGAACAGAGGTGGAAATAATGTTTATCGAGGCGATAGATGGATGTGGAATAACGGGTGGTGGAATGGGGAAAGTACCCATCAACAAGGAATCTTTAAGAAGAACCACACAGACATTCTCATATCTAGGGGGTGTTTTTGCAATGAAAGATATGTTGTTGGTATGGGTATCAGAATTAAAGAAGGCCAATTGGTCCACCGTAATTACTTTTCCCTGATGTGGGAAATGTATGACACGGAAAACAGTGGACACAACTGCACACATGGAATCGATCCAGCTATGGTGAAGTAGAAGGTTGTAATCGAGAGGAGCGTCAAATACCTCAACTTCAACGTTGACCATTTTTCTTTCTAACGTAATAGGCAATGAAGGGAGGACACCGTAAGGCTTAAATCCAGAGACATTGAAGGCTTTGAGCTTATTGTGTGAAATGGTTAAGGGCAGAGAGCTGATGGCTTTCTAGCAGGCAATAGACATGACACACGTCAAGGCACCATCATCAATAATTGTTCTACAAATGTTATTGTCGGAGACAATAACTTGTATTTGATATGCGAGTTGAGGGGGTAACTTTGGAATGTGATCTTCCAAGTCAAAAATTATTAAATTTGTGTCTGTAGGGTCGATTCCACCAATAGCTTTCAACAGTGCCTTTTGTTGCGTGGGACAACTCTGAAGGACTTCGAGGGCTGACATCATGGACGATGCTTGGGCCAGATCTTCTACAATACTGTAGTTTTAGGCAACACGTGCATGAGGATTGAAAGTAGACTTTCAAATAACATTCTTCAGGGGAGGGTGAAGAACTGTGTCTAGGATCAGTCGTTCGAGATGAAGAGGACCGTTGGTAGGTGGAGCCGATGGAGATGGTTGGACCAGGGAAGGAGGTATTTCATCAACCTTCTCTTTGGAGGAAGAATAATCTTTGGCTCAAGTGGTGAGTGTGATGTCATTCTTCTTTGAATCACCTGTACACATTAAGACAAAGGATGTAGTGGAGGGGGAGGGTTGGTCGTGAATGACCAATTGGGTATGTTGTTGAGAAGGGAAGGGTTGTGACAACACGGCTGGAGTAGGCGGTTTCGGGGTCCCTTGAAGGAACTTAGTAACCTCAGTGTGTCTTGGACAATCCTTAGTGTAGTGATCATCACCACAGATAAGACAAGGGTATCAGGGTGTGCGCTTATCCTTATCGTCAACAGGTTGTGTTTTGGTCTTCTCAGATTGCGGATTATTTTTATCCTCCTTATTCTTACCCTTCCCTTTTTTGGATTTATTCTTTTTGACGGGGGTAGATTGAACAGAGTTCACCTCAGACGTCTTACCGGCAGGAGGAGTAGGAGACGGAGCATGTTGAACATTATAAGAAATGGACTTGGGGTTGGTGGTATTGGCTTGTGTAGAGTGGGGTTGGGTGTGGAAAGTGCCAATCACACAATCAGCCACATGAGAAGCAATAGGAGTAGTTAAAATAGCAGTAGTAGAAGGGCGAGGTGCATCAGGGAGTAAATCGTAAAGAGTACCCGTTTGTGAGTAAACGAGGTCAAGGTATTGAGAACAACTGATTGTTTGTTCTTCTATGAAAACTACACCCATGGTGATGTCACGAGCGATGTCATTCATGAATGATTTTGTGAACCACTCTTCCAGTAACTGATCTGGAAGCTTGAGTTTGATGAGACGTCATCTCCGTCACCACTCATGAATGTGATCAGAGATATGAGTGGATTTGGTTTGTTTGAAAGAACTCAAAATTTCGGTTCTCGTTTTGTAACGGATTGGTAACTGGTAGTGGGTGAGGAAATCCATGGAAAGGGTGCTAAAGTCATCGAAGAAGCCTCGTGGTAATTCTATGTACCACTTCACGGCGTAACCCATGAGAGTTCATTGAAAAATACGTAATCGAATAGATTCATCCATCAAAGAGTTGGATGAACACCAAAGGTGGAAAGTCATTACATGATTGTTCGGGTCTTCTCCTGGTTTACCATCGAACTTAGGAATGTCGGATGGTAGTTTGGCCAGTATGACGGGCCATTAAGGAGAGTGATGGATAGGATCATTTAAAATTCTAGACAGATTAGGGAGGTCCAGGGTGGCTAAGAAGGGTAACTGTCTGTTCATGTGGGGGTATTGGTGACTTTGGGGAGGAATTCCCGTAGGTATACGAGTAGGACCATAAGCAGTTTGCATATAATACGAAGATCCAGGCAGATTCGATTGTTGGTGTGGAGGCATGTAATTTATAGGGTTGTATTGGTTAGGGCGATTCCATTGAATAGAGACGTTGGGTCCAACGTTCAAGCCCCAAATGGAATTGGACAGACCTGGATATGGTTGTCCCGTACTAGGGGGTATGAAAGAGCTAGCCTGAGGTTGTTTTCCCCTAGTCAATTGAGGATTATTTTGGATAATATAGTTCCAATACTGGGCCAAGGCTGCAAGTATGTTATGTTTAGAGGGTGGGGTAGGTGGGGGTTTCCCTCCAATCAGAGGTTGCGTCCCAATTGGGATTTGACCTCCAAAAGGGCATTACGTTTGGCCTCCAGGGTGAAATTTTCCACCAATAGGAATCTAATAATTAGGTGTGAAAGACTGGGTGGTGCCACTAGGGTTGGTTCCTCCGATAGAGAATGGAAGAGACCCTCTGGAAGGGGGTCAAGGAAGTGTCGAAATAAAACCAAGAAAAAGATGGTGCCCAAAAGGAGTGGAAATGCCAGGAGTCCTGGATGGGATTTGTGTAGGAATGGGAATAGAAGCATTCAACGCGTGATATGCGAGGGGAAGTGTTGGGGTGAGTCTGGGTGACAACAGCGTGCCAATGGGGGCTTGGCTATCCACCATATTCCCGGTGTGATGATTCGTAGTATCTGGGACCATTGTATAATGGGCCATTTGAAGAGGGATAGTCAAGATATGGTCGATTGGCTGTGCATCCGAACCAGGGAAATAATAGGCAGTAGTAAAAGGTATCGTATCTATATTGTATGTTTTGGGTAGCTCAGGTGTGACAGTGATATCAATTCCTACTCCTGATCTAAAGATATCTCGTCTAAAAATGCCAGTAGTCCAAAAAAGATCCTGACCTTCAGGGCCAACAAAAGGTCTGATTGGTAATCAAAAAGAATCAACAACAATTTCTCCAGATGAATTCAATCGAAGAATACGTCTCAAAAAGTCGGGAGGAAGTCTCGAGAATATGTAATTCAGAATTGTTCTAAAGGGTCAGTTCTTTCCACTCATGGAGTGGCAACGTCTTGGACTTCACTCTGTTGAGGAGAGCCCTCCAGTGGGTTGGTAGGAAAGGTTTGAGAACCTTCCATATCTTCTGGGGATAGTCCTTGAATTCTACATGAGCGGCATGGAGGGTCAATGGTTATCGAGCTAAAATATCACAAAAGAAATTATATGGCCAACTTATGGAAACAAACAACATTAGTAAAATCTAGGAATCAAAACCAAGAAAACAAGACCTTCTTATTTCGAAGTCACTAGTTAATGATGAAATCCAACATCACGACGTTGATACAAGAAGGGGCTGGGCTAGGGTGAAAAAGTTACGTTGACGACTTGCTTAATGGACTTACACCCTGGTGGAAGCTCCCACACATAATCGTGGGTATACCCTCCAAGGATCCTGAGTGAGTCTGGCCAACATCGATTCCAGGTACTATGAAGACTTACCCCTCCACAGTCACCTTATGTAAGACACTAAGAAGATAGGCTACTAAATTTACCACAAACAACAATGATGTCTGGGGGAACAGTCGACAGTCCGATCCACACGCAAGGGCAGGGTATCTAGCCCGAAATCAACTTGAGAGGCTTCCACTCATCATTGTGGGTATACCTTCAAGCAACCCCCATAATAAGTGCAATCTCTACACCGAGATCAACAAAGCAGGGTGAGTAACTATGTCAATCTCAATGCGACCTCAGGTTTGACCCTTGTGTGAGAAGGGATTCCCAGAACAAAATGTTGCAAATAGAATTTGAAACTCCTTATCACAAGATACTATTATGTGTTTTGCGCTTTGGAGAGTGTGTCTCACTGCCTATTCCAAAGCTCTAGCCTAGCTAATGTTGGTGCAAAAGAGCCCTAGAAAATGTTACTAGTTGAATTTTAAAGTTGCGCAATATTATTAAAGGTTGTTGTTACTCAAGAGGGAGACGGAAATGAAACTGATGTTGTGTAAGACTTTGACCCAACAATGCGTAAATAGAAATGAATGATACAAACTTTTGTTTGATGAATTCTATCTACAACAGGGAAAAAGGAGTTTTTTGGAGCAATGCAAACTACGATATACAATTCTCTTTTTAAATGTAGTACCAAACAATCATTGACAATGTAAATTCATTATTCATTCTCTTTCAATATTTTTAACGTTAGTATTTTCTGATAAATGATTTCTTAAAAGAAAAAGACTCTAATTTTTTTTTTTAGAAACCAAAAAATAGGGATGGAACTAAGAAAAAGTAAGCAACCAATGAAAATAAAATACTCAACAAACACCTAAATTGATCTTTCAATGGAGATAAAAAAATAATAATAATAAAAAATTGACAAGGAAAAGTCTCTTCAAATGCATATGGACAAAGAATTTTCCAAGCAACAAGCAATCTAAAAGGACAATTAATCCCAACTTTTAATCCAATCAAAGACTTTTTGACCAAACAAGCACTCAGATCTTAGAATCGGAGATTATACCCTTGTTAATAAAAGGTCAAGAAGTAAAAACTGGGAAAAATGATTAAGAAGAGTTTTCGATCTCCGAAAACCTATCAACCGCAAGATTTGAAGTCAAGAAATAGTCAAACACTGGCAAAAGAAGTTCTTCCCAGGTAAACAAACAAATCCGGGCATCAAAAAAGACAAGAAGACCTAATCCAAAACTTTTACAAATGAGTTTTCAGCCTAGTAGTGGGGTACAGTGCGAAAATTAGGAATTCTCGCAGTCTAGACACTAGTAGGGTGCGAGAAGGTCGCACTGGACTGAACAATAGGGTGAAAATATCAATGGTTCTCACAGGCTATAGAGAGGTACAGTACGAGAAGGCTTTTAATCAAGGAAAATTTGGAAAAGGGACAAATTTTTTGAGTGAACTTCTAGGTCCAGAGAGTCTATATGGGTCTCCTATAGACTCAGAGACTGGTTGGAAATGAAAAAAGTAGGCTAAGAGAAAATGGCCAACAAAAAGCACAAAATGAGTCGTATCCCCAATGGAGTCGCCAATTTTGGTAACAGGTAAAACGGTATATGCAGACATTAACAGATCTCCCTAGATCCACCTAGATCTAGAACAAAAGAGGACAGGACATGACGCTTTCCCTAAGTTACAATCATTGAATTTTTCATTGAAGAAGGAATAAGTGACATACCTTTAGATATCACTACCTTATGTCTTTGTTGTCTCTGCTTCACTTTGCTAGCCTTGTGATATCAGATCTACAATGACACAAATCAACCAAGGTGAAAGCTTCAATAATACATTCAATGAAGACTTAAACATGTGATCAAGGAGTCATGTAATAAAATAAGAATGATTTTATGGGAAAGGGACATGCCACTGTATTATATTAAATTAAAGTAGAAGATACAACCAGATTGCCTTGATGTCACAAGCTTCCTTTCGGTGGTCCTTCGTTCCAACACACACACTTGCTCCACACTTTCATGAAGAAGATCCACAATGGCTTGATGGAGAAATGGAGGCCTCAAGCATCAATTCAAATAGGATTCCTCACACAATTCTGAATCTATTCTTTCATCAATCCTCTATTCAATCTTTCTTAACTTCTTCCTTGAGAAACCTTTCATTATATAGGAGAAGGAGAAATGGTTAAAGGGATGAGGATGATCCCACTAAATCTGAGAAGTCAATAGGATGCCAACCATGCAAATGCCAACTCATTTTCTAGAATATCCTCTTCTAGAACCTTCGTAACCTCTTCTCCCTTTTAAGCTTTGAAGCAGGTTCGCACCCTACTTATAGAGCAGATTGTGAACATCTCACAATCCAGGTATAGAGTGGCCTGCAAAAATCAGGGTTTCTCGCACTCTACAATACATGTAGTCTACAAACTCATCTTAAAAATGTGTTCTGTCGAAGAAGACAACAGTCACTTTTCTTAGGCAAAAGGTCCTTATGAGAACCTGAGCACATAACTGTAGAGACATCACCAGAGTGACCAAAATAATGTGTAACAAGGACCAGATGAAGGTCCAAATTGAGGACCGAATTAAGGTTTAGATTGAAAAATAATGTGTTTTTCATAGGTTCAGGGGTAGGAATAAATTCCAAAACTCTTCCTTTGGATTCTTAACTCGGATGGTAGATTAACATCCAAATATCTATTAATTGTTGCATTAAATTGGTCATTCTTAACTCCTCTAATGAATTTGAGAAAAGTAAATGACCTCTTATTTACGGAAGAATAAATTATGGTCTTCTTTGAATTTCTTGAATGGATATGTAAGCTGTCGAATTTTATTTATCACTTATGCTGATTTTGTTAATTTTATAAAATGGGTACAATATGAAGGGGAGCATGTTAGATTATTGTATTGTTTAAGCATGGATGGTATCATTTTTAATGATTAGTTGGATATGTAAAGTAAAACGATTTCCTTACGTGGCGGGTAATGATTGATCTTCTTATGGATCCCTTAGACATGAGTTTAGCTTAGACTTGTTGATTGTAATGACACTTATGATTCTTAATTTTATGTAGCACTTCCTTATACAAATTTCTCTTAATCATTACCTGAAGGATGGATTGAGTAGATTTGATTAGAACCTGCACTATGATGAATTTTCTTGACGTTAACGGATGAATTTCCTTATGAGATGAATTGAGTGATTTATGATTCATGATGTGATGTGTCATTATTAAAAGAATGCATTAGTTATGGGTTGTTGTTACTGTGTTAATGCATCGATATATGTATCATTATTCATTGCAATGTTGTGTCAGTTTATGTTGTGCATGCTTGTTAGTGTGTTAATATTGTTTCATTAATANTAAAAAGTATGCAGAACAAAAATAAAATGCTAGAAATGGCAAATAAACAACAATATAACCAAAACAACACCACAATAACACCAAAATGATATCAGGATAACACTAGAAATAACACTTTGATTTTGAGAGCAATGTTCACTTGCCTCTTCAAGGGGGGGCAACCTCCAGCAGAGTAGAGCTCTATTACAATAATATCCAAGACAACAGATCTCATACCCTCGACTCCTATTTATACTAAATATGTCTATGAAAAGAACCATCTAGAGGAAGATCTTTCTAGAAGTGGAAGCTTCTATTAGGTATTCCTACATTCGACTTATTCTTAATTATTGCTAGGCCTTATTAATATTGACCTTTATTACATCTAAATATATTATCATACCTACGTGAGGGGTTATGTCCCTAACATGTCCTCCCCCTTAAAAACAACCTTGTCCTCAAGTCTTGAGATGTGAAAAATGTTGCAGAATGGTAGTTGGTTCCCAAGTGGCATCTGTTGGGGTTGTATCTTTCCACTGGACTAACACTTCCTTGATGGTTCGCTAACGTAGGCGACGCTCACGCTGGTCCAAAATTGCTTCTGGTTGTAGCCAAATGGAGCCTTCTTCGTCCAACTCAGGAAGGTTGGTTTGAGTTTGGCACTTAGTTCCAATCACCTTTTTTAAGAAGGAAACATGAAAAAAAGGATGTAGCTTAGAATGACTGGGAAAAGCTAACTAATAGGCCACCTGTCCCACACACTTGAGAACGGTATAAGGACCATAAAATTTGGGCACCAGTTTTTGACAATGGTCAGCCTTGAGGGAATTTTTCTTGTAAGGTTGCAGTCGAAGAAACACGTGATCCCCTTCTGCAAATTGACATTTAGAGTGACCTTGATCTGCTTGTTGTCTCATGCGATTTTGGGCCATGACCAAATTCTCTTTGAGGGTACGAAGAATAGCCTCTCGAATTGTAAGTGTTTGGTTAACCGCCTGGACCTTTGAGACACCTGGTAAATATGACAGAATTGAAGGTGGCTTTTGTCCATATACTGCTTCAAAAGGAGTCATGCGGGTAGTTGTATGGTATGAAGTGTTGTACCACCATTCAGCTAGTGGTAATGATTAAGCCCACTAATTTTTATTTTCTGATGCAAAACACCTCAAATATGTTTCCAAACACTTGTTGACAACTTCAGTTTGACCATCATTCTGGGGATGATAAGTTATGCTGAGATGCAATTGGGTGCCTTGTATCTTGAACAGTTCTTGCCAAAAATTGCTGGTGAAAGTTGGGTCGCGATCATAAACAATAGAATGCGGCATGACATGAAGCTTGAAGACCTGATCCATGAAAATTTGAGCCACAGTGGATGTTGTAAATGGGTTTTGAAGAGCATAGAAATGAGCATACTTGGAAAGGCGATTATTGACCACCATGATGACTGATTTATTGCCTAATTTAGGTAATCCTACAATAAAATCTGTTATTGCACAGATTGTAGCTAGGTCAAAAAGCTAGAAGATAGAGGCCAAACTGGCGTAACAGGAACCTACCCCACCCAATGTCACCATGATGAGGAGGTTCTTTCTCTTTAGGGAGGTTAGGCCCAGGGGAGACGTCCCCGGTAACCTGGAGTTTTGAAGAGGCTAAGGTATAAAGGTCAAAGTGAAATTCCCTCTTCACAGGTCACCATCAAGAGCAGATAGTAGGGTTGAATAGCCAATAATGAAGTGTAGGCCCAAATGAGAACACCTACCTAGAACAAAGCAACAGCGGACGAATACATGCAAGTTATGATTCAAAGGGTTAGTGCTTCATATAACTATCTAATATCAATATATAAGCAATAGATATTGATGAGATCAATGTTTATTAATACAACAATGAAATAATATCAATTCATCAATAAATACC
>SNQJ01S0107698.1:0-27948 GCA_010110895.2 Picea sitchensis | reverse complement strand
ATTCATACTTGATATATGGTCGATGCTTTAGAGGAACCATTTTTCAGTTATTTTCATTTGGATTGTTTGCATTTCCAAGAGCATTCTAGTAGAATTTTTCTTTCTATTACATTTTTTTTTTTTTTTTTATGGTACCTATTTCATTGTATGGTTTTTATGGTTAAATGAATATTTGCTTCTCAATACAGGGGTATTGTAGTCACAAATTCAAATACCTGAATAGTTTGTATTTTTAAGAGCATTTATAGTAGGATTTTGCTTTTCATTATATTTTTTTTATTGTATTGATTGTGACCTTGATATGTATATGGTTGAATGAATATTTATTTCTCAACATGGAGTATTGTAATCACAAATATGTGAATGGTTTGCATTTTCAAAAGTATTTTAGGAGGATTTTTCTTTGCATTATATTTATTTTTCATTGTGTTGATTGTGAACTTGATATGTATATGGTTGAATGAATATTTACTTCTCACATAGGGGTATTTTATTCACAAATATGTAAATAGTTTGCATTTCCAAAAGCATTCTAGTAGGATTTTTCTTTGCATTACATTTCTTTTAGTTGTATTGATTGCGACTTTGATATGTATATGATTGAATGAATATTTACTTCTCATTGAAGCAAGGCATTGTAGCAACAAAGATGTGAATCCACGCTTCTCAATATGAAAATATACCTTTGACATGAGAAACCTTGGTATATACATGTAAAAGAGGGAATTTGATAAGAGTAGAGACCTATTGTGTGATTGAAACTTTATAAACATAAAGTTAGGTTGTGTATGTGAGGAATATTAAGGTACTCTAGAATTGATATAGTGCTTCATAGTGAAAATATGTTCTAGAAAAAGTTTGTAAAGTTTTAAACAAGAACAATCATGTACGATACATTTGAATCTTGATTACATGCAGGGAATTTGCAATTCAATTTCCATGTCTCTTGGCCTCAAATAGTTTTACTATAGGTGTTGATTTTATGTGTGGATACCTTGAACCATGAGAAAACAAAATTTATGTGTGGATACCTTGAACCTGTTTTCCAGAGAAGACCACAACTACCATTGGTCCAGATCATATTGGTACTATTCAAAGTTGTTGGATAAAGAAAACAATAAAGTTTGGACATGAGGGATAACTCTTTCTGGTTGCATCCCAGAGGTTTTGAATGCAAAGATATAGTCACGTGGTGCATGGATAAACTTGTCCACTACAGAAGAACCATCCCTTTGCAAATTGAATCCCCTGTTTCACTGCCACCTTTAGTATTTAAGAAGATTTTGAGATTTCCAGAGCCGAGCCTGGTTTACAAAGGGGAAGAAGCAAAGAATTTTCTGAAAAGAAAAACTAATGGAAAACAAATTCTACAACAATATCTAAAATATCCTACCTCAATGTCGAAATACCTATCGAGGATTCAAATTAGTTATTTAAAATACCCATATAAATAAATCACTTGGTTATCACTCGAGTTATTCACTCGAGTTGTTTGTCAAGATTCTACAACAACCATTTCCATATTGGCATTGTGTATATTGCATTTCATTGTTCACAAGAACTCAATCTTCGACTCAACGAGTATTATCTCAAATGAGGTCACCACACAACTAATAAAGTTTAATACTTAAAAGATTTTTTCTCTCGCATCTTATTAAATCAAAAGTGGAGAATATAACTATGTGGTATGAGGCTTGGCTTTGTTGATGAAAAACGTTGGCCACCATTTTTATGAAAGTTACTATTTGGAGAAGATACTTCTCAAATCTCATTAGAAGCCTCAACATTTCTGAATGAAAAATGAGTTCTTGAAAAAATGGATGATTATAATATCATCAAGGTTTTTTGTTCTCATGAAAACCCATATTTTTTCCATATTATGTTTCTAACAATTTTTTTGTTATAGAAGTGGCAAGATAGTATAAATTTTGGTTTCATACCTTTTATGAGAAAAGAAAAAAACAATTCGACCATTTCAACATGATTTTTGTAAAGGCAATCAAGGGGTTTGACCCTGATCACCTTTTTTATAATCATATAGTTGCAATCGGGCTCAACCCCTCACTCATCAACACTCTTATATTTGGAGAAGAAGAAGGTGATAGTCATGACTCTAATGTTAAAGAAGTTGATAGAAATCATAGTCATATGAAGACTATCATAAGCACCACAGAATCCCATAAGGAGAGAGGCAAACATTCCAATGAAGTTGAATCATTCATTGTTTCTCAAAGAATTGTTCTCCAAGGTAAACCCAACAACAAAAAATCAGAGAAGTAATTCAAGGGATGATGAAGAGAAAAACTATCCAAGGGAATTTAGAAAATCCCAACAAATTAACAGTAAAAAAGAAAATAACTAATTCTCAACAAAGTAGAAATAAACGCACTTGAACATGATATGTTATTGGATGGCATGTACTTGGATGTTGATATCGAGAATATCAACTTCTCAGAGGAAGATGATCTTGCTACAGAAAATGTACAACATACTTCTACACTTGTTGTCGAGGATGAGACTTTTTATGATGAAGAAACCTTTGTTGTTCAGAATGCCTAGTTTGATAAGATGCTAAGAAGATGATTTTAGAGAGGACCTCAAAGATTAAGAAGGGAAATGTTTTGTCTACAATTGACACTCAAAACATGTGACCATCATAGTTGTCCTCCATTCACAAGGTCACATGGGATGCATTGGACGTTTCAATCGCCACTATGGAGGAGGAAAATGATCGATGAAAAAAAAGATTGAAGGAATTGGAAGAAGCTCTCGTTCCTCCACCCATCTTGGCTACATGATAATATTTTTTAAGAAATCCCAGGATCAAGTTCCAGAGTTAAAGAAATTTCAAATTTGATTTTTGCCACTCGACATTTTGTCGAAGAAAATATAATGAAAAGGATGTCATTGATTTTAGATTTGTGGGATATGGAAAAAATATTTTCCACTCTCGACCTCAGAATGGAGAACACTAAGCAATATTTGGGTGTAGATCTTAAAAATGATGAAGGTTTTTATGTTGACGACGTTGAAATGTTTGTAGTAAAGGTGTTAACAATGATAGACTAGATGAGAAAACAAGAAGAACTACCCTCCTAAATCTGTATTAAACAATTAAAGACATGTTGGATTGAACAAATCAATGTATTAAAGGGATTGCTAGTGCAATTAGATGTTGTGTCATGAAAAAAATGGAAGCATATTCAAATATTATTGGCTTGGATATTGTTGCCACCACCATTGAAGTCTCAAACTAGAAATTTATCTCAAGTTCAATGCTTAGGACTCAAAAAGAATTTGAAGAACTAATTGAAGGAATGAAGAAATCATCAGCTAAAAAGTTTTACTCCATGGTTGAGTTTTCTCAAGTTCAATTCTTAGGATGCGACAACAATTTGAAGAACAAATTGAAGGACTAAAGAAATCATCAGCTGAAAAGTTTTACTCCATGGTTGAGTTCACACATGATGATATCGACAACTGGCTTATTGAATATACCAATAAAAATGAAGAGATTGAAAATAATTTGAAGAATCTATCTAGTGAACATAGAGAAGTCGAACACGAGTTGTTTAATATTAAATTAAAATAAGAAGTGACCGTTTCCGATTAAGGGACTATATTAAAAATGCGTTACACAACTCTATTGCCAAGATTTGATATCAATAGAAGAAGTTACAATTGTCCCTCTAATTGCCTCAAACAAGAGTATAAAAGATGCAACATAAAGTAAGTAAAAACAAAGAGATTCCATCATAGTAATTCTATGTTGATCACATATTTCTTCCTTTATGTTTTCATCGAGTTATTCTTATTCTTTAACTAGAAACCTAAAATGGAATCTTCATAAACTTCGTCTTTATCTTCTTTTGATATTACATGGTTTTAGATTCGCCCATAATGATATTTCTACTTCATACTTTCTTGTACATTTTTTATTTATGGTCCGTGGGAGTGCCAATCCAAGTACATTGGACAAACTCTTGAATTTCATGCTCTGTAATAGACATTATTATTTTTTAGAAATCCCAGAGAACTAAGTTGGGATCAATTTTGACTTTATTTTATAACTCTGAGTTTTGATTATAAAGTATTTGAAATTGATCTATCATAATCATTTTTTGAGCTCCATAAGTATTAATCTTTAAAATTTATCTTATGTGAATGGACCATCTTCTTTTATTTTGAATGTGATTAGAATATTTATCTATGCTATGATGCATTTGTTCTAACATTTTTATTTTCTGTAATGTGTTATGTTTGACATTCTTGGTCCACTTCTAAGGATTTTTTTTTTATAAATATACTTTTACTTTTTTAGCATTTTGATTTTTCTTGAGCATTAAATATTGAACTATATTATGTGATATGGTCCCATATTATTATTAATTTTAAATTACAAAGAATATCATAATCCAAAGATGACTACCACCTCTTTAAAAATGCAGGAGGATTCATATCCTTGTGAAGTTGTCATTTTGGTCCTAACAATAGGTTACAAAACAACACACCTCCATCTAAAGTTTCCTTTGGTCATTTTTGTGTACTATGATATATACATTTAAGTTGAGCAAACTCAAGGGGTATCACATATTTGGGTTTGGACAAGTCTCTCCTAGTCACCATATTTGTTTCACCCAATCCCTCAATGAAAATAGATTAGTTTCAATATATATAGTGTTGGTTTACATTGATGATATTATATACGTTAGAAGTAGAAAACATTTGAAAGTTTGAGACCAAGTTGTCAAGAAATCCCTGGTGAAAATGTTTTTGTTGTCATTAACTGAGAAATATTGGAGATAAGGTCTTTGTTGAAGGGATTGCAATTTAAGCACCAGATTTTCATGTCTCATATGTCCTAGGGCTAATATTCCTTGCATATAGAGGTGGGATTGTTTCTGGGAATATTATGGAGCCCATGTTAAAAATATGTACTTCCTACAAGTGCAACCAAATTCCCAAGTAAATTTTATTTTGTAAGTAAATAGGAGAATAGCCTACTATTTTGTATCTACTTACATAGGTGATCCCTATAGGAATGACACCAAACCCACTATTCTACAATTATTAGAGCTTGGGTTGCAAAGGTCATGGACTATCTAACAAGTGACCGTGTTGAATTCTTCTTTGTGACCTTAATGTTTCCTAGTGTTAGACTGCATAAATAGAATTCGTAATAGGATGAGTTGTTATTCTTGGACTAAAGTTGGATTGTTGATAATAATGAGTAAATTATGCGAGTTCAAGGAAGAAGAGTGTATTGAATCAAGGATTGCAAAAAATACATGTCAGAAATCAACGATTTTGGCTAATAGAGAATGACTCAAGGGTTTTGTCAAGGAGGTCTAGAGAAATAGAAATTTGGTTAGTAAATACATGGTCACTACGATATTGTTATGCCATTAAAAAAATCATGGTTATAAGTTAATGGTGTTTAACTGAGAAAACAATTCATACAATCTAATTCATACAATCTTGAGTAATCAAATCATTGATTTCTATAAAGGTATTGAATGACATGCCACTCATAATGAAATACCACTAGTACATAGATATGTGCAATATTTAGCCAATCATATTTCAAGCAACTATCATAATGTATGCAATTCGTTAGGTAACAATGGAGATTGAAACTAGAATAAGAGTTGGATTAAGTATGGGGATACTAACTTAATTGAGAATGAATTTGGTTGTAAGTGTATATTGATTTTATGTTTTTCCTTGGTTTCTAAATAGTCTCAGTCTTCAATACTTATAATTAAAATTTCACAATTCTAAACTTTTAGATTAGTGAGAATTTCAATTTTAGTCTCGTTCTACAAATTGGGGATATGGCATAATCATGTGCATTATGCATGTATACAATATACTATTTATTATACAATTTGAGGGGTAACATGCATATTAAACAAGTTTTCAAGGTTGGTTAGAGCATGTTTATAACCCATCTTGTATCTCATTGTATCTTCTAATTTTTTATTGTTATTTTCACTTTGTTGTTTCCATATGAAAAAATTTGGTAAGCATTCTCTTTAGTCGATAAGTTATCATCCTTATTCTCTTTAAATTGACATTTTTCCAAATTTGATTGATTAGTTTCAATTTTACTATTTTGGCTTTCTATTATGTCAAGGAAGAAACATGAAAACTAAAAAGAATGAGTATAGTAAAGTATAAAATGGTTTTGACATGTAACTAAGTCTTAAGTTTATGATTTGTAATTGAAGTGTATTGTGAATAAAATTAACATAGCCAAATATTAAATCATTTGGAAAGCGTATTATAATATATTTTTAAAAGAAACTAAACTGTATATATGGAAAAAGAAGGTTTTGCCAAGGAAAAAGAACTATACATAGTTCTAAAACAAAAATGACAAAGGATGGAGCTTTGTCTAGATCAAGTTCACACTCAGACTCACTAATAACATTTTTAACAAACTACCCTAAAATAAAAAGAGTTTTGAAATGCATTCAATGATATGAGGAAATAGAGACTTGAATTTATGAAACCCTATCCTGTTAGAGAGTTCCTTCTTCAATGTCCATAGGATTTGGGTAGAGATCCTCAATGCCATTATATGTGTTAACTTCACGAGGGGAGAAAACTACACCTTATTTAATTAAGGAAAAGGTTGAATACTAAGGAGTAACAAAGGGATTTAATTTTTTGGATGTCAAGTTCCATTTCATCGATTCGCCTTGTCTGAATTTCTAGGAGATTCCTTGGGGAGACCATAAATTGATCCATTTATGTCAAGGAAAGCATGGATCTGCAACAATGAACAAAAACTAATATGGGTACACCAACCAAAAATAGTTATTTCTGAATTACATAAGTTGTTCCTTCTATGGAAGTCACTTATTCTAGGTAGTGTCTCCTTCTCATATTGTGCCTCCTATGCATAGAGACTTGTCAGATTCGCCTCATAACAACAATTGATAAAAATCAATATAAACTCATAAAAGTTATCTACTCTATTCTCTGTAAGTTACTAGGCCCTCCCATGAGGGAGTCAAACCCAAACTGTCTTTGATACCATGCTTAAAATTGAGAGAGAAATAACACAACAAGAAAGCATGCACATAGAGACAATATTAATCCGAGAAACCCTTAACTGGGAGAACCAGAACCTCCATATATATTTATTAATAACCTTGGTTAAATTGATCAATATAAGCCAACACCAACCACTTGAGACTACTTGAGGATTCTTATAATGGGGTATCTCAATCCATTAAATAGGATTCATCAATTACAACCCGCATTCCTTTACTTAAATTAGATTACAATTCAAAGGCACGCATATCTTGGATATAACCATGCAAAGACACATGTAGTCAAAATAGTCATGAGAAGACATGCATGGCCTCAATATAGTCATGCAAAGACATGCATGGAGTGGAGATGGTCCTCTCAAGACATGCATGCACATGCATTGTCATGTAAACACATCCATGGTGAGGGGATGACCGTGCAATGACATGCAGGTTGTGTGGAAACTACGAACCCTCTCCTTAGCGCTTTTCAAGTCTTAACGCCATTGATGATAGATATATATTCTAATATCCCTCCTTGATGTGACCATGGACTACAACCATGGGCCATCTCCCTTTGCAACTCCTCACTTCAGAACTTTTGTGAATTGCTTTCTCCTTTTTACCTGATTCCCGAATCGACGAATTCTTCAGGACAAAATGCATGGTCCATGTTATCCTTATGATCAATTTCTCAGATCAAATCACAACCTTGTACTTCGAGAGTCTACTCTTCTCCTAGCTCTGCTTCTCTCAATTTGCGAATCAGCGAAATGCCGATCCAATTCCACATTCACTATCTTGATGGATAGCTGGGATTTCTTCGGCTCCCAGCTCCTCAGGCATTCCCCTCCTTGAATTTTCTCCAAAGGTTTCTTCCTCCTAAATACATAGATCTCCTCCATGCATGCTCATGGAACTAACAGTCCAAAATCACCCCACACTTCGCTCTTCGCAATGTTTGAATGTTAAGCCCTAATATTGGCTCATTACCCCTTAATTGGGGCATGTTACATTAGTAATGTTATTTTATTTATGTTGGATTTATTCCATTAGTTGTAATTATGCCTCCTAGTCTCCTATATATACCAAGAAGACATTTTCATTTGGAATCATCTTGTACTTGAACATTTATGTGGGGTAAAAGGAGGTTGGCCCCTTGAAGAGGCTTATTATCTGAAATTCTCTCCTTTTCAAGGAGTTGATTACTTATTCTGAGGTTTTTCTATGATATATTAATATTTGGTTCTTAACATATGGTATGAGATCTCAAGGTCTTGGGGTTTCGCTGCTACATCTGAGACACCATGGAATTTTAGCTATAATTTTTTTTCTGCAACTACTCAAAAGGCACGACTTGGAAGATATTTAGTGGATGGATCAAGGTATGTTGGGTTAAAATTTCATCTTCTGAAGCCTTATAATTTTGGAGATACAACCTTTCTAAGATAGGCTCGTGGAATCATCCTCAATTGAGTCATTACAAAATTTTCGTTGTAAAGGTGTTTCTTTAATGTTTCATACCTTGAAATCTGGAGGATATTCTCATAAATTAGTAAGGTATGTTTGGTAGCAATTCCATCTTTTGGGTCATCGTAAATTTGTAGATACATCCTGTGGAAGATAGGGTATCTGACTAGTCCTATTGACTAATCTCAAGCAGGTGTTCCGGGTAAAAAAATCATAAATTATTCCTAGAGTATCCAAATTGAGTGAGACTAGTTGCATTGGATAGTGGACATCCAGTAGTAGTTTTGGTACGATTTTCATAATTTTATATCAATAATGTTGTGCGGGGCACGCTATACAAGTAATATCTCCTAGAAAGGCCAAAAATCAGCAAGTTGCGGGGAAGTTACCGTAAATTCCACTTAGCACATCCAATTTTTATCATAACTGTGGCATTGAAGAGAAGAAATATCAGAGACCTACAAAAAATAAAAATTCATACTCAAAAGGGCCGAAATATTGGAGATACAATAAACGGAAGATTTTCTAGCAGAACCACCTCAAAATCAAGATTTTAAGTGAAACTTGGCCAACATGTCACCAAAAAAGGGAACTTGTACACCAAATAAGCCTCCAGAAAATCCTACTTGGACTCTTGATGAAGGTGAAGAAATGAGTAGGGACATAAATGATTTACAAAAGAAGACAATAACTAAAGATGAACTATAAGAGATGATGGATTCAATGGTAGCTAAGTTGGATACTAAGATGGATGGCTTAAAAGGGGAGATCATGGAAGGATTGAAAAATTTCCTAATACAGAGGACACCTGAAAGTGAAAATGTATCCCATGAAATTCATGATGAGGACACAAGGAAGGTGAATCAAGAATGGAGATACTCCAACTTTGGGTTGAAGACCAACCATGTTCCTAAGATCGATATGAGGAAGTTTGATGGCAAGGAACCAATCACATGGATACTTCAGATGCAAAAATTATTTGATTTACATAATGTGCTACATACACAAAAGGTACAAATTGCTTCTTTATATTTAGACCCAATAAATTTGTATGGTATCGATGGCTTTGTTCTTAGAAATCACTCATCACTTGAACAATTTTCACAGAAGAAATGATAGCACACTATGAGGATACAAGGAGAAATACCTTCTTTAGCCAATTGATAAATCTCAAACTAAAGGGTTCAGTTACCGAGCACATTGAGAACTTCAAAAGATTGAATATAAAGGTAATAGATATTCCAGATGAGCACTTGATTGATGTATTCATAGGAACTTTAAGGGATAACATTCAACATGAGGTTTGCCTTTGGGAACCCAAATAATTGCAGAATGCATTTAAGGTGACAAGAAATGTTGAAAGTAAAAATATGGATATGGCTACTAGAAGGACCAATCCTAACATCTATAGAGAGAATAATGCTCCTTCTTCTAAAACACCTCAACCTACAAGTTTGACACCTCAACAATTGGAGGAAAGAAAAGCAAAAGGTTTATGCTTTAATTGTAATGAGGAAGTACTATCAGGGACATAAGTGTGGTGAGAAGAATTATTCTACATGGGTGTGAAGAAGAGGAAGATGAACCAGAACAAGAACCATCTCGAGATGAAAATGTAGAAACAATTTCATCTGAAAAGTTGACACCCACGATATGATGTAATGCATTGGATGTAATTAACACTCCTCAAACCCTCGAGAAATTCGAAGGATACATCAAAATAAAGAATTAATAGTCCTAATTGATTTCGGTGGTACTCATAATTTCATTCGGTATAAATTAGCCAAAGATCTCAGTGCTGTATATATGGTGTCGGAGTTTCAAGTAATGATTTCAAGTGGAGGAACTATCAATTCTAGGAAAATGCAATAAGATCAACCTTACTATGGGGAATATGTAATGAATAACCCAATGATTTCTATACCCATGGTGTTGATGTTGTGCTAGGAATCAAATGGTTACAATGATTAGGAACAATGGCTTTTTAATTTTCTAGAACTTTTCATGAAATTTTCATTTGGAAGGAAAAGAAATCGAGGTAAGAGGTATCACATGGAAACCAGGTAAGGTTTCCATGTGATACCTCTTAACAACATGACAAAATTATTGAAAAGGGGCATCAAGGCATTGTGCACACAACTATGCTCACTAGATGTTCAAACATCTAAACCATCTAATCCAAGATCTCAAGGGATCATTGATAAGAAGGCTCCAAAGTGTTGAAGATATTCTCAAGGTCTTCCACCCATAAATCATGATCATGAAATTCACCTAATTAGATTTGGAGTGTTCCTCTAACATGGAGACCCATCTGAGGATACCCTTGAAGGAGTGAAGTGGTATGGTTGAAAGAAATTTGGGGATAGCATTATTAGACCTTAAAAGTTATTACTCGGCACAAGTGGTAATGGTATTCATGAAGAATAGCTCATGGCATTGTGTCCAGGATTATAGAAATCTCAACAATATCACTATTAAAGATAATTTTTCCCATTCCGTCATTGATGAATTGTTAGCTGAACCACATGGAACGTATATTTCAAAAAATTGGATCTCAGTTTAGGGTATCATCAGATTGGAATGAAGGAAGAAGATATCCCAAAAATAACATTACGAACTCATAGAGGCCATTATGAATTATTGGTCATGTCTTTTAGCCTTACAAATGCACCCTTCCATTCAAGGGTTGATGAATTCCATATTCAGGGCCTTCCTTGAAAATTTGTGTTATTATTTTTTGATGATATACTAATTCTCGAAAGTCTTGGGAGGATCGTAATGTGACATGTTGACAAAGGTGCTACAACTACTAAAAGTGGAAACAACTATATGCCGTATCAAATGTTTCTTCATGAATGAGGTGAAAATTTGGGTCATATTTTATCTCTTGAAGGTGTCAAGGTAAACCCTAGCAAGATTAAGGCCATGATGATAAAGGCGATTCCCAAAACAGTGAATAATCTTAGAGGGATTTTGCAGTTTGATAGGTTACTACCACAAGTTTGTTCAACACTATGGAAGAATAGCAACACCTTTATGACACTAACTAAAAGGATTCATTTTTCATGGACTCTAGAGGCAACTAAATCTTTTGAACAACTTAAAGGGTGATGTGCAAAGCTCACATCTTGAGCATAGACTTCCACAAAAACCTTTATTGTGAAATGTAGTGATGCCTAGGAAATGGAATTGGTGTTGTCCTAATGCGGAAAAGAAGGAGGAGCTTAGATGGATTTTTGAAGTCGTCCTCAAGGGAAAGGACTTACAAACCCATTTATGAAAGAAATGAGTGGAAATACTACATGCATTGAAGAATAATGTCCTTACCTAATAGGTAGGCACTTCAAAGGTCAAGCAGTCATGATAGTCTTAAATAATTCTTGGAACAAAGACTATCTTCAAAGGAATAACAAACATGGGTAACCAAGGTATTGGGTTATGATTTTTGAGATGGAGTCTATAAAAGGGGAAAAGAAAGAAAAATGTTGTGAGATGCACTCTCAAGAAGGATAGAAGATGTTGAGGCCTTTCTAATAAAAAGGGGAAGAAAAATGTTGTGGCAGATGCACTCTCAAGAAAGGATGAAGATGTTGAGGCCTTTCTCTGTGCTATCTTGATCATCCAACCTGATTGGATAATAGAAGCAAGGGATGAATGGAAGAATGACAAAAAAGTGTGGCCTCTCATTCAAAGATTGCAGCAGGATTCCAGTGCATCAGATACATTTACATGGAAACATGATTCACTATGGTACAAAGATCACTTATATTTATGTAAGAACTCCCAAATCAAACAAAAGGTACTATTGGAATTGTACAACTCTTTAGTAGGAGGGCACTCGGGATTTTTGAAAACCTACCATAGAGTCAAGAAGGATTTTTTTTGGGATGTCCTTAAAAATGATGTTCAAAGGTTTGTGGTAGAATGTTTGGTTTGCCAACAAAATAAGGTGGAGACAATTAATATCCCAGGTCTTTTACAACCATTAGCCATCCCAAGTCAGCGTTGAGAGGAGGTTTCCATGGATTTCATCACAGGGTTACTGAAGTCTGAAGGAAAGAGTGTCATCATGGTTATTGTTGATAGACTAACCAAGTACACACACCTTTGTGCACTCTCTGAGCCCTTCAAATCTAGTACAATTTCCACCGCATTCATGGAGACAGTTCAAAAGATACATGCATCCCAAAGATTATTGTAAATGACAGAGATCCCATCTTCACTAGACATTTTTGGACATAATTATTTTCTTGTTTGGGTACTCAATTGGCTCATATCTCATCCTATCATCCTTAATCTGATGGACAAACCAAGATAGTGAACAAATGTTTGGAAGGATACCTTCATTTCTTTGTCTCTGATAAACAAACATAATGGTTCAAATGATTACCCTTGGCAGAATGGTGGTATAACACTTCCTTTCATACTACAACAAAAATGACACCCTTTATGGAACTCTATGGATACCACCCTCCTTCCATCACTTCTTCTCTAAAAGAAAAATATGAGGTTGAAGTAGTGGAAGATCACAATGAGTGTCAACAACAAGTTCTTCAAATCTTAAAGGACAACCTAACCATGGCACAAAATCGCATGAAACAACAAGAATATCAACATCGTAGTGAAAGAAGTTTTAAAGTAGGGGATCGGGTGCTTTTAAGACTACAACCATATAAACAGATGTCCCTCAAGCAAGCCAAGAAGGATAATAAATTATCAACAAAGTACTATGGCCCTTATAATGTGTTGCAAAAGATTAGTACTATGGCATACAAATTGGAGTTGCTTGAATCTTCATGAGTACACCTAGTTTTCCATGTTTCATGCTTAAAGAAGGTTATAGATGACAAGATCCTAGTTCAAACTATATTTCCAGAAGTTGAAGAGGAAGGAAAAATCATATTGGATCCTGAAGCCATCACTGACACAAGAATTTTCCACCTGAGGAATAGATCCATTTCAAACTATCTCATTAAATGGAGGAAACTATCGGCTGAAGATTCCACTTGGGAAGATGAGTCTTTTATACAGAAGCATCGAGAGTTACTCAAGCATTATGAACAACAGTTGTCTCAAGGGGAGGGGCATGTTAAGCTCTAATATTGGCTCATTACCCCTTAATTGGGGCATCTTACACTAGTAATGTTATTTTATTTATGCTAGCTTTATTCCATTAGTTGTAATTATACCTCCTAGTCTCCTATATATGCCAAGGAGACATTTTCATTTGGAATCATCTTGTACTTGAAAAATTATGTGGGGTAAAAGGAGGTTGCCCCCTCAAAGAGGCTTATTATCTGAAATTCTCTTTTTTTCAAGGCGTTGAGTACTTATTCTGAGGTTTTTCTATGCTATATTGATATTTGGTTCTTAACATTGAATTTTTCTCCTCGCAATTCTTCTGAAGTATGAATCCTCGACTCTCAGATCTGCTTCCACCTATCTACCTGGGCGATGGATTATTTTATGGTCTTCGGGACTTCGACAAGTCCTTGAATCCTTTGCACACTTAACACAATGTCATTTTCGATATTTAGGCTATTCTCAAACTTCTTCTGCACTCCTTGCAGGATTTTGCACAGACTCTTCTCTGACTTTGCTTGGTTCGAAAAACTTCATAGTTCCTCGTTACTCTATGAACTTTCTCATGCCCACCTGGAAACTTCTCGCTCTTCCTCTTGAGCTTGAAATATGAACTTATAGTCTCCTCAAGGCACTCCTTGCACTCGGCTAACTTTTCAACGATCTCTCCCCTAGCCTACCTAAAGGGTTTAAGGCATATCATTTCCTTTGTTGATGCACTCTTACAAATCCTTCCTTCCTCAGAGTGTTAAACAAACCTTGGGTTCTCTTAAGGATTCCAACACTTTCAACCGTGTTTCTCTTGTACGATCTCGTACCTTCTCTATGCCCTCTTGGAAAAGAGTTTCAGAGTGTTCAGTAACTCTGATCTGTGCGTCCTCCTACACAACCTTTATTTCCAAGGTACTTAACCACCTTGAAATTTCATCCTCATTCTATGAATTAACCTGGTATTCCCTCCTGACAGTTTCTCTTCTGACTCCACAGAGTTCAAACACACACTCTTTGCGTCGGCTCAGAGACTTTCCACACTCTGTCATGCACTCCTTACACTTAGCCTAGAGAACTAGACTTAATATGACACACTTACAGATAAAAAATTGTATCTATATCCTTACATATGATTTATAACATTCATCTACAATTCAAAGGCATACACATGACATTCGACACAAAATGACCATTACATAGAAATTGATAATAGAAAAAACTGTCATTTTTTTATTAATGGTAGAATATCAAATTACAAATGTTGAGTTTGGACTACGACTGAGTCTTCAATCTCATCAACCTCCCAACTTGGATTACAATAAATTTTCATCAAATTCCAGCCTCTCTTATGGCTATAGAATACAAATATTTATACAAGAGGGTCTTGACGAGCTTCCCTCCAAGTGGTGTCAAATCACCATTCAAAATGCATTTCTAATGGGAAAATTACAATTATGGAAATCTACTCCAAATCAGATGTAGATCCCTCCTACCGTCAACCATTTAATGGTGAACTTATCTCCAGCTTATGCAAAGGAACAACTTGGCTCTTCCATCTTGTCATCATTAAATTCCTTGATCACACTTTTGATTCTAGAGGAAAAATGAGAGGGTGTCACCTCTCCCTTCCTTGAATGCACACCATGCATGTTAATTGGTTGGAACGTGCTAAGGTGGAGAGATTCTCATGCATCACATGGTCTCTCGAAGGTCAATGTCGATGTGGAAGAGCAAGATCACCCTAGGTCTAGGTCTTTTAGGGTATCTCCCAGGGAAATTCCCTTCTTTCTTCTTGGTGCAAGTCTCTAATGTCTTATTTCCCCTCACTAGGGTTACAACATCCATCTGTGGGATTTCATCCCCATGGAGGTCCAAGCTAATCATTGCCCCATGTGTATATGTCCACCGAGTAAAGTACTACAACAACAACTACACCCTCCATGGGTTCATAATTCATAGGGATCATAACATGTAAATTATATCCAACAATTAAATTACCCAAACATGTGTATCAAACCCCCCTTTACCCAGATAAATTCTCAAATATGTTATGCAATTTACCAAGTCGGGTTTGGAGGTCTCAGGGTGTCCTATTGGGATAATCCTCCTAATGTTTCAGGGGTTTCCCAGGTGAGAACCAATACAAGTAATGTAAGTGTGTGAGGTGGCATGGGGTAAGTGTTTGGGCATGCGGTGCAGTGATAACACATAAATGTAGATCTTACTTGTGGGTGCCTTTGTAGAGGGAAAGTTGCACCTTTTCATAGACACCACATTTTTTCCTAGCCTATTCAATGCCTTTTATTCTTAGCTTCATTTGTTTGGATCAAAGGGAAAGAAAATAAGATGGTTGATGCACTCAGCAGAAAAGTGCACGAATTACATGCTGCAGCCATTAGCATGTACCGGACTGAGATGAAAGATAGAATTTTGGAAGCTGCAAATACTGATTTGCAGTACAAAAGTCTTGTAGCAAAGCTACAGTAGCATGAGGGACCAGAGACCAAGGAAAGTTACACCTTGGGAACTGATGGTCTACTTCTGTATAAAAACAGAGTGTATGTACCCATTGTCCGAGAATTGAAGCTGGAAATTCTAAAGGAGATGCATAATGTGGCTTATGTTGGACATCCTGGTTATCAGAAGACAATGGAAGCAGTCAAGGGCCATTATTTTTGGCCGGGTTTGAAGAAAGAAATCACTGAATACATCACCAGATGTATGGAGTGCCAGAAGGTTAAAGTTGAGCATAGGCACCCAACAGGGTTGTTGCAGCCTTTACCTATTCCTGAATGGAAATGGGACGTGGTAACAATGGATTTTATCACCGGACTACCTAGAAAAATCAAGCAGCATGATTCAATCGTGGTGGTGGTGGACAAGCTTACTAAAGAAGCCCATTTTATTCCACTGAAAACCACCCACAGAGCAGTTAACGGTGTTGATATATTTTTAAAAGAAGTTGCACGCTTGAATGGAATTCCTACAACAATTGTGTCTCATAGGGACCCGAAATTCACTTCGAAATTCTGGAAAGGACTGTTCAAAGGATTCAGAACAAATCTGAACTTTAGTACAGTGTATCATCCCGAGTCTGATGGACAGACAGAGAGAGTGAACAGAGTAATAGAATACATGCTAAGAATGTATGTGATGGATAAACCATCAAGGTGGGAAGACTACCTGCATTTGGTAGAATTTTCCTACAATAATGGGTATCATGCATCATTGAATATGAGCCCAGTTGAAGCACTTTATGGAAGAAAGTGCAACACTCCAGTGAGGTAGGATAATCCAACTGACAGAGCAGTAGTTGGGCCTGAGATTCTTAAAGAGATAGAAGATCAAATGATAAGAATTAAACATAATCTAAAAGTTGCCCAGGACAGGCAGAAAAGTTATGCTGATAGTAACAGAACCCATAGAGAATTCGAAGTGGATGGCCATGTTTTCCTGAAATTGAAAACTAACAGGAGTTCCCTGAGGCTGGGAAGTTGCGTTAAGTTGGCAGCAAGATTTTGTGGGCCATTTGAGATCCTTGAAAGGATTGGGTCGATTGCATACATGCTTGCATTACCTGCATCTATGACTGTACATAATGTGTTTCATGTATCACTGATTAAGAAATATGTACCTGATACTAATCATGTTATCGATTGGAATGTGATTCAGGTGGGACTAGAAGGTGTCCTGCAAGTGCATCCTGTGCGCATATTGGATAGGAAAAGCAAACAGCTCTGGAATCGAGCCATAGAGCTTGTAAGGGTACAGTGGACCTGGTACGGTCCTGAGGACGCGACATGGGAGCATGCAGATGTTATGCGGGCAGAGTACCTGCATCTTTTTGAAATTTTTGAAAAAGCTTGCAGATATTGTGTAAAGTTGCACTGAGGATAGTGAAAAAATAAGGGGAGGGGGATTGTAGTGTCCCCAAGGCCGAGCCCCATTGCAAACCATGTTCTGAAAGAAATTGTAATTATGTTTTATAGGCTGGTGAGACAAGTTTTTATAAGATACTGGCTTATGTGATTGTTAGGCCAGAGAGCCTAAGGGTTGGAGGCCAAGGGCCTGATTTTGTACTTGTATGTATGCAAAACATTTAATAAAATTGTAAACATCGCCAGGTGAAGACAGACCACGATGACTGAGTGAAGGGGGACTAAGAATCCATAGTGAGGGTAAGGAATTAGGGGCTGGAAGGTGGGAAAATGGGCTAAGTGTTGAGCCTAGGGGTCTTAAGCCTCAGAATAATATTTTAATATTATCCCAAAAGACATGTGCATTTTATGTTTTATCCTAAGTTTCTGGAAAGGGGAGAACATACAAGGGAGATGCGTGCTGGTGGAATGCATGCAGTTTCATGGGTGACAAGTGTCAACCCTAACGCATGTGAATAAAATGGCCAGGGTGAGCCGTGAGAAGGGTTCCTTCCCCATTCTACCCGATTGTCTGAACGCATATGGAGCCCTGGATAGTACTACCAACCTGACTCCTGTAGAGAACCTTGGCGCATCCCTGTGATTCAAAAATTCTGTGTCTAGCTCTGAGAAAACCGGTGTGTATATTCCCTGAATGAGAAGCCTGTGTGGATTTGGGAAAGAGTCTGTGTTTGTTCTGGAAAGTTGGTACACCCCTTCTCTGTTCTAAACCAGGGAGTCTGAATCAACCCCTACGTGGACGACTCATCACACATCCTTGAGAATCCAGAGTGTGAGTCTAGCCCATGTTGCCAAATTGAGAAAATAGAAGTGTCTCATCCCTGCTAAGCCTGGTTATACCGTTGCACCTGTCTGGAGCTGCCCTGGGGTGTTCGTGTCTGGATTCTCGTGGATTGTGGTGGACGTGTAGTGTTTGATCCTGTGTGGCTTGTTGGCTAGATTTTACAACACTCTCTCCAGGTGAGAGAGGTGGTTGAAGTTGGAAGAACAGGTTGTTGGACCTGTGAGAGACTCCCTCTAGGTGAGAGAGTGCATAGAGGAATGAGAGAACTCCTGGAAGAAACCATGTAGCTGCCACAGAGCCCAGAGACTTCCGGTCCAGCCTATTCCTGTAACCCAAGGCAAGGGAGATTAGCAGTTGAAGGACTGTCCAGGTGACAGAGAAGGTGTATACACCTCGGGTGGAATAGACATGTGGGGAATTACGGTTTGTGGGCAGTGAACGTGGGAGGTTCCTTGGAGAGAATCCCTTCCTTGTGGTTGTGTGTTGTTTTCCCTGTAACCTCAGCCTAAACTAGGATTCCTTGTCTTGGGGTGGAGCTTAGTCCCATCTCAGGGGTGACCCACTGCTGAGATGATGAGAAGTGTGGTCTAAGCCTGGGAGGTTCATGGAAGGCCTACACTTGGTTGGTGGATTCTACCACTGTTAAAAGATAAGTATTTGATTATGTTTTAATCATGTTTTTCATGACTCTACTGCTTATGTTATCATGCTTTCCGCTGTGTATATGAATTAGTATGAAACGCTATTGATTGTTAATTATGGCAGTAACTCATATGAATACTCTGTGTAGAATGTGTTTATTTTCTTAAATGCATGTGGATTATATAATATCTGTATGAGTTATGTACCATGTGGTGTTAAGTTTCCTTCTAAGAGATATTAAACCATGGTAGCTGAAAAGGTGCGCTACAGAAACCTCTCTTGTTTTATGGTGATTTTTCCATAGTAGATTATGATGAATCATTTGAATGTATGTTGTGTTTAGCATGAGAAGTTGAGATTCATAATTCTTATTTGTCTCATGAAAATTTCTTTGGTGCTAAAATTGCTAATTTTGTGTTGCAATTGTTTTAGCTCGACTACAAAGTTGTTTATTGCTATTTTTATAAATAATTGGGGATGTGTATCCCACCAATATTTAAGCAAAAGGAATTTTTTTTGTTCACAAAAAATGCAAATATTTATCCATTGTGAATGTCATGTCTATATTCATACTCTTCCTTTCATGTGGAAATGTTATTTTGAAGGTGAAATATCTTTTGTGGTTGGATATTTATTCTCCCACCATTCATATTGTTGAGATAGAGGGGTTTGAGCTGTGTTTTTTGCATTGCCTTTTTTTTTTATTCATGAAGGGATAGAATTTGAAAGAATAATTTGAGTGGGGTTGAGAGGCAATTGTAATAGCAATCTGACCCGACACATTGTTTGAATAGAGTAGGGGTTCTTGTCAAGTGAGAGGGTTGGAAAGTCTACAGACCATCTATAAAATATACATCCATGAGTAATCTAATACAACAAATGTAATGAAAACAATAATCATAAGGTAACGTTGTCATTTAATACAATATATTTCAAGGATAAAAAAATTTACTAACTAATATAATGATTGCTCCAACAACAAAATTTGATCACGAAAATATATTCTAAATGAAACAAGACAGGTTGCAGAGAAACAAGTCCCTTCCCAGAAGGTAGAGGATCATGTTGTAGCCGCATCCGAGCAACCCTGCACAGATGAACATTTGTGGTGATTAATATAAATTGAAGCAGTCGGTATATACTATTGTATTGTTTCTCCTCAGGTTTGTTTCAAGCCTGCAAGCTTGACTTGATCACCTTGTTTATTTTCTTGATTTGTTTCCATCCTGCAAGCTTGACTTGATCACCTTGTTTATTTGCTTGAAGAAAGACACAATGTTATAAATAGTTTTTTATTTTTATATAAATTTTAATTGGAGGTTGTTCTCATGGAGTGGGTTTGGATTTTGGGTACAGAACGTCATCGAAAAATGTTGTTGTGAATTTTACGTGCAGTAAAACAGTGGCCTACACAGGAATCATGAGGACACATGTTAAGATAACTTCAACGACTGCAAATAGAGCAAAGTCAGTATGTGCCAATGCTTTGGGAATGGCTTCTGGGACTATTTTTCCACCCCGTTTCCTTGAAAAATAGTGAGGTCCCTTGGATTCATTTCGAAATTAGAACGTAGTTGTACACAAATAGGCAATTCTGTTAATAAATTCATAATTTTTTAAACTTAAAAAATAAAATAATCTGACCTTCCACGTGTTGCGCTCCATGCACAAACTTGACATGTCTCACATGCATAGTGCTCTATGCACAGACTGAACATGTCTCACATGCATGGTGTCTGCAAATTTCAACCACTGGCTCTATCACGTGGTGCTCCAAGTACCTCGCAACAAATTTCCACAAGCAGCCCACATTGGAATCAGAAATGGATTATTGACCGATCGATTTTTGGAGGAAAAATGCATTAACTCGTTGTTTCACCCTGCGAGAATAAATACTGGAGATGTCTATGGATTTATAGAGAAGGTGGTAAGAGGCAGAAACAAGCACCCGGGCCATCGGTTCGGATCGGAATATGCCTGTTATCCCAACAGGATTCTTTCTATCACGGTCCTGCTTTCTCAATGCCACTGAAGTCATAATTTTGGATGGGGAGAGGATAAGAGGGAAGGGTTTTTCTTCAATCCTAGCATCCTTTGTAAATAAGCTCCTCCTCTGTAAGATATTCAAGGATACCTCAAATTCCCCTTTAAGCGCTCAAATAATTGAGAGTCATCTCTGTGGAGGTTCCAAACTGCCAAGAAAATGGGATGAGGGGAATCAAATTACATCAGTATAAACGGTTTCTATCGGTAAGCCCTTTTCTTAAAATTCACAATTCAAGGAATGTCAAGTAAGTCTTTCATCTTGCACAATATGGGAGGTTCTTGAAAGAATCTGTTGCCTAAAACTGAGAAATCACCTTCCAATTATCTAATAAACCACATCGAGCTTGTTCAAGTAGATTTCTGCAAGAAAGCACTGGTGAACTGAACACTGAATCATCAATCTTAAAGAAACTTGTCACTCATAGAGAATATCCATAATGCCAATCGTACCCTGCACTATGTAGTATTTTTTGTGGAACTTTCTCAACATAGAAGTAAAACCTACCCCATGTCTTTACAAACTTGTTTCCCTGTATTCTCTTGAATTCTAAATGTTACTTACCTGCAATAATATCTAGGGCTTGCTTTATTTACGATCCAATGGCAAATTCTAAATTCATTTATCCTATGGTCTTTCAATTGGATTTCCTTAGAAGCAGTATGCATTGTACTAGACTAAACCTCTTTGGGTCACAGATTGGTTAATGTAGACATCAACACATGTACTATATGTGACAAAAACGGAAAAAACTATTCCACAAACTAAAATGGACAAATCAATGGCCTTTTGTGAAAAATATAGACAACCTCTAAAATCTCTAAGGTGAAACAATGCTGGGAAAACAAATGCAAGAAATGCACAGAACGTACTTCCCACCAAAGAGACAAAGACCCCAAATACAAGCATATATGAGGCTAGTATTGCAAGGATAACAACAGAACATGCATGATGGATTTTGAATAATACCATTTCCATCCATGGGGATGCAAAAGAGATTTTTTGAAACCAAGATCTTTCCATTAGTTTCATCTCGAACATTTCATGAATAGGATGCATCATAACAAGAAATGTTAAGAGAAGGGTACTACCTTTGTTGTCAATGCATTGTCCAAGTCATTGGATGAAACAACCTCTCTCGGCTTCCATATGAATCCAATCGGAGGGAGGAGGGAAAGATTACTCCAATATACAAATCATCTATAGTTACAGATCCAAAAGCAGTCATGGTGCTAGTTCATATGCAAGATTCATCATATAGAGAGAAACATGAAGAGTTATACTTACTTCTTATACTTAAATATGTTTTTTATGGGGAAGGTAGCAGATCCAGGTCCCTTTTACCCATCAGCAGACACAAAATTGAGGTTGAAAATCCACTTGGTAGAAGTAGTTTACCCCTACGCAATGGCTAAGTCTAAATCCAGTTACCCAGAATCTGTGGTACCAGGTGGACGAGAGTTTACCCGGTTTTGCAACTTGGTCATTCAACGAGCACAAGACACAAGATCCCTGAGCCTCCCCCTAACCTAGGAATCTTTCTCTAGCAAGAACGTCGCTATCTGTAAGTAAGATATTTATTCTTTCCTTAATCTATATATCTTTTCTTCTAGTTCACTCACTAATTCAGGCATAGGTAGGACTGTGACACAATCTCTCTCTCTTGGTATTACCTCATCATTTTCACCTATTTATCTTCGTAATGTTCTAACGTTGAACAGTGTTATAGTTACACCACTAGTATGGGAGGTCGCAACTATTGATCTACTTGACTAGAATCTACAAAAATAGACTCTCGCTCTTCTTTAATAATAGTTGCATCATTAAGATCTCGCTTACGAACTGGATCACTATGTTGCGGTCAGAATAACGCTTACTAGCATCAGAATATTTTTTAATAATAGTTTCAACTTCAGGATCTCGTTTACGAACTGGATCACTATGTTCGAGTCAGAATAATGCTTACGGAATGGATCACTATGTTGCAGTCAGAATAACACTTATGAGCATCAGACTCTGTATCATAGATCCGGACATAGTTGCATGAGATTCAACTCGAGAGAAAAACATGAAGGACTAGTAGGTAAGTACAAAAGGCGTAGGTGGTAGGTTTGCATGGTGGCATAGGTGGCAGGTTTTCATGGTGGCATAGGTGGCAATGGTAGATCAACTTACTATGGATTATGCATTGAAAAAACATTCCATCTTAACATTAAATGTTAAGAAGTAATGTTAGAGTTATCTCTAGCATTACTTTGTTGGACAAAAACGAGTATGAAAATGCATGCTTTAAATTAACATAGACTAAATTATCATTTCCCTCTGCCTCGGGAAGAGGCCAAATAAGAGGTCCAATTCAAATCTTAGGTTAAATTACCTGAAATCCAAATCGATTTGTATGAATTTCAAGATACTTTGCTTAAAAAACTAAAAAAGTATTGGTATTTGTGTCAAGCTAATAGGAAAAGAAAAATTTGATTACTAATAGTCCCGTTGGCCCTGACCAAGTTTTGAAGTTACTTGGTCATATTTGACGATTTTTGGGACTTCGACAGCCTGTCGAAGATGGAGCGCCAAACAAAGCAGAGATCAAGGGATCTCGGCCCACTTTCGGGTCTCTTTTTGGGTTTTGGGACAATGTAATGGGAAAGGGATGTCGACCCGTGGGTTTACCCACGCTTAGGCCCATTTTGTATGTATAAATAGACACATAGGCATCTAGTAGGAGAGGACTGTATTGTATCTATGTGATATAGGCTAAGTTTCAAGAAGGGATCTGTGTGATCGAGAGTTTTGTGCATTTTGTATAGACTTGCAGAGCTTAGTGCAAGCCCCCGTGTGAAGATATAGAAGACTTTATGTTGAAAGGAAAGGAAGAAGGATCTAGCAAGTTGCGCAGATCTTATGTCCTGTGTGAAGTAAGTGTTCTTACGACTTAGTTCTTGTAACTGATTGGACGATGATAATATAGAAGAAGAGTTGGTGGACGTAGCCCCAAGGTGGGGGTGAACCACGCAAATCTATGTGTTATGCTTTGTGCCTTGACTTGTCGTTCTTATCTCTACTTTTGCTATGTGCTTTGATATATTTAGACGGATATATTTATTCTTTGTGATTATTAGATGTGTATGCATAGTAGATCTGATATGTATGAAGATGCTTAGTGTTGAACTACTGTATATGACCTATTTACTACTGCTAAGTGCTAAGTTACCTTAGATCTAAGTGACTACTGCGATGCTCTGTGTTATCTGCGAAGTATAATAATGACTAAATATTGATGAATGATCGATGCTAAGTGCTCTATAAGTGATATAATCACAGATCTGTGTCCCAGCTAAGGTTGCAGACACCTGAGTCTTGCAACCACCCCTGCCTCTACCTCAGGTGAGACTTCATCTGCTTCACAAGTGTTGCCAAAAGGGCCGGTAGTTAGGGTTTGTTGGTGCGCTCTTGTAGTGTCAAACCCCGGGTCTTCCCCTGTGCCAACAAGTCCCTACTCGCCCAAAGGGCAGGGATGAATAATACTAATTTTCCAAGAATCCACATAAGGACGCAATATGTTGAAAAATTGTAATTGTCTTATCACCTTAATTAAGTGGCACAACAACACACTAATTGCGTACGATTTATGTAAATGCGCAGACAATACATTACTCCAATCAAATTACAAGCCATTCAACTTTATTGTATAGATTTAAACTCAAATAATACAAACATATAAGAAGATCAATTTAATTATTGTAAGATTCTACATTGTTGAAATATCACTATCATCTATATGATTCATCTATTATTTATAACCATCATTTAATTATGTGGAGAAATAATGGTGAACTATATTAAAAACCCTTCATACGTCAAATTTAATTCATTCTAATTAAGAGTACATATTAAGATGAAGTCATTCTCCGTTGCTCCAGATATAGAGAAACCTATTCCTATTACTTGATTCATAAATTATCCAACTCAAGACTTTAGAGAAAGGATCTATTATTAGCTAGAATAACGAGGCCCGAAAATTTGCGGACTCGACTTAAATTTAACTTAAGAGAGGATCTATTATTAGCTAGAATAACGAGGCCCGAAAATTTGCGGACTCGACTTAAATTTAACTTAAGAGAGACTCCAATGTAGGGCTTTACAAGCGTGAGACAATAATACTTTAAATAATTATACTAAATTAAGATTTACTAAAATTCAAAATACTGACCCAGGAAATGAAGGTTATTCATTGGACTGTCTAAAGGAATCTTCCATAGTTTAGGGGAAGAAAATGCGTCTACAATCTAGGGATGTATAGATAAATCTTAGCTCACTCAATCATTGGTCGTCAAGTACACATACGCCAAAGGTTTTTAAAAAAATAGTTTTATTTACCACAAGTCATCCTTTAGTCAGTAAGAAAACCAACCCTTTTCTACTGTAGTTAACTAATAACGACTATGATGACATTATTTAGAACTGGTGGATGAAAGACCAATCTTCTCTTTTTATGTTGACTAAAAGTATTCAAGTCAAGGTATCCAAATGAAAACATCCGCCAAAAAGACATTTAACATATTGAACAACAACCTTCCTTTCATCCTCCGAAATGACAGCTGGTTGAATTTGAGAAATAATCTCTCTAGTCCTAATATCAACTTTACCCCAACCCACGATGCACCTGTCTAGATCACCCATGCAAAATAAATTTTATGTTTTATCTCTACAAGTTCGTCAAGTTTCCTCTAATATTTGTGCTCATGGAATCATTCTCAAATAAAACCCGTTATTTGCATATTGGATTCCTCAAAGAATATTTCCTAAAAAGGAGTGTCAAAAATAGATAATGGATTATCCTAATAATTGATGTGACTACAATAATCTGACTCACTGTAGTTGTTCTTAACATGCCAGGTTTCCTTTCAACTATTTATTTTATTTTTTTATTTATGCGAGATCTCATTGAATCACCCATTGGCAGTTTCAAAGAAAAGTTATTTTGGATCCAGCCCTCGAAAACCCAACAAGGTCGGATTATAAAATTGTTAACATTGTTTACCGTCTATATCTTACTACGCGGCTAGGAATATTTTTTTTCAAAGTTTAAGCCAAGATTAAGAGCGATAGGAAATGCTCGGGTCTCTATAATTAGTCATTTTGGCCTTTTTTTTATTTACTAGCCTAAAAAATGAAGACATTTCCATGTGCTGTCATTTGTCTCGAAGCTATTATTTATGTGTCTGCGTCATTATCTCTATGTAGTGATATATTGGTGACTCGCAATCGATCAATAAGACGAGAACGAATTAATAAATAAAGAGTCGAAAGGAAGATTGGCACGTTAATCATATTATTGGCATCATATTATTGTAGTCACGTCAAAACTACGCTTTTTAGGAACTGTGCTTTGAGGAAGCCTATATAGCATAATAGGTTTTTTTTTAGAATGATTGAATGAGCACATTTATTAGGGGAAACTCAACTAACTTGTAGAGATAAAACATAAAATTTAGTTTGCATGGGTGATCTAGATAGGTGGAAGGAAAACTTAAAAGAAGAAGAATGTCAATCTTCAACTAACACTTTGCGCACTGCTATTGATGTTAGCATCGTGGGTTGGACTAGAGAACTTATTTCTCAAATTCAACCAGATGTCATTTCAAAGAATCAAAGGAATGTTGTTGTTCAATATGTTTAACGTCTTGTTCGTCCATGTATTGGATGTGAAGTTTTTTCATTTGGATCTATGTCACTGGAAACATATCTTTCTTATGGAGACATTGACTTGACTTCTTTTATCCGTCATAAACAAATAATAGTGGTCTTTCATCCACCAATTCTAAAGAATGTTATCATAGTCGTTATTAGTTAACTACGATAGAATTGGCCGACATGTTAGAAAATACTTGGTTCGCTTGTTAATTAAAGGATGAATTTTGGTAAAGTAATCGGTTAGATAAGATAACCACTGGATCAATAAATGAGTAATAAATAAAAATAATTATTCATTTTCCTTCACATCCACAATTAGTTTCTAGATTTTCTCCTATTGTCCCTTACTTTCCCAATTTCTCCTTTATTGTGTCTCCTAACTAATTTATAGTTGGAGTTTGATTAGTACACTTCTCATAGTTAGGATTTAGAGTATAGTTTGACTTAGTATTCTAACTCTATGTTGACAACCCATTCTCTCATCAAAATAATTTATTTTTAATTAATATTTATTTTTCATTAATTTCATGCACACATTGTGTACATGTCATAATATTTTATTCTCTGTATAACAATTTTATTTAATATAATTTTTTTACTTATGCCTCTTTAATATAAATTCATTTAGACATAACCATTTTTGACTTTGATTTTATTATGTTTCAAGTTTATAATTTGATACAATTTATTTTCTCTTCTAATACATTCTAAGAATTCATTTTATTTTCTATGCTCTTTGAGATCTTTTATTCCCTTAATAATTTATTCATGTGACATGCCCTTCAAGGCACACCTACGTGCTCCAAGGGTTCCACTCGCCATTTGAATTAGTTTGGAGTTTGTCTGACGGTTGGAGTCAATAGTCCACTTTTCAACCTTGTGTGAGACTAAGGGATTACTGAGAAATAACGAATACGCGTTATGTCTCTCCCCTTAGAAATCCATGTGAGCAACTGTCTCAGTCTTTACTCACAACATCGTGAACCTCTCGGGAAAAAGGTATTCATTAACCTTAAGTTTAGGTCACGATGGGAGTTCTAGTAGGCTGTGACTGGACGCTACCACACCTCTCCCTCATCAATATGATATCTTTGTATGACCCCTTTACTCCATATCAGAGTCATAGTAGAAAGCGTCACCATGCCTGCATCCACTGACAAGGTAATATTAATAACTCTCATACATGAAATCCAATACTAAAATCATCATCATAACACATGCGTAATAAAATCAAGTACTCATAATCAAAGCCATTAGTCC
>SNQJ01S0107697.1:17009-29595 GCA_010110895.2 Picea sitchensis | reverse complement strand
AGAAGGTTATAACGATCAAACATGACACATACCGTGATACCTTGGACCAATTACCTCATGGAGCAAGAGTCCTCTCTGATGCAAGTCCAAGCCGATGGTGATGGAAGTTCTTGCTACTGACAGGACAAGTCTGGTGAAGAAGAAGAAATATGGGCCCTCCAGGGCCATGCTCAGTTCGATCCTTCTCTCATCACTTCATGTCTAGGACCTGTGGGCCTTGAGACATGATCTCCTAGTTATCCCTAGATATCGGGGATAATAGGCGACAATATTCAAATCCCTCTATTGTGGCGACCATCATTCTAACAAACCCCGTGCCTCCAATCAATCCAAATCCTCACAAATGGTCTCACTCAGAGAGTTTCAACTATTTCGACTTTAACAACATCCAAGGTGGGTTGCATGACTTACCCAAAGATGTAAACTCTTGGCTACCTTTCTTCTCAGGAAAGGGCACCCCTGGAAACTCACATTGGACCCATTTCTGTGACAGTGTTGACTTTCATTTGGCTGGTCAAGATCAACCTGATGTCTTCATGAGGCTCTTTGCAAGTTCCCTTATAGGAGATGCTAAAGTTTGGATTGATGGGTGTCCCAAGGGAAGCATAAAAAACCCCGAAGAACTACAAAAAGCCTTTAAAATAAGGTGGTGTGATAGTGAACATTCACAAGACTCCTTTTCTCAATACTTCAACATTTGCAAAGGACCCTATGAAAGTATCAGAGATTTTAGTGATAGGTTCAACCTTCTCCACAAAAAGATCTGGTCAAAGGTGGGCTCAAAACAAGTCATCAACGATCACTTCTTGTCTTCCTTAGAAGGAACCTTGCAATTCAATGTTAAGGACCGGTCACCAACAACTTTAGAAGAAGCGCAAGACCTGGCCTTTCAAATTGAAAGAAATCTTGATTTTGATGACTACATTCAACAAAGAAATCTTACACAAAATTGCGAACTATGGGATCCTGGTAATGAACCTATGGAGAAACCTGAACCTCCAAGGATCCTCCAGATCGAACTTGCTCCTTCCAAAAGGAAATGGAGCCTTTCTCATGAAAGTGTTGTTCCTTCTCAAGAACCCCTACCAAAAAGGTCCCATCCGGAGGATGAAGTTGGGAATGTCTCACCCAAAAATGTTGAACCAAATCTTCCTGAAGACTTCTCTCTTTTTATTCACTAGGTGGGACACCCTGCTTCTAGAGTTTGTGAGTTCACACCTTTTTATGTCTCCCTTCGAGTCAAAGATTTTCTCCTTCACAACTGTCTCCTACATCCAAGTGCCACAACCAACATAATGATAAAACAAATTATGCATCAATTGGGTCTGAAGATCTCACGAGAAAACACCAGAGATAATTTCGCAAAAGGAATCATTAACAACCTCGAGGTGGCATTTGACTCTTTCCCTAGTGCTCCTTTCTTGATAAATGTGATCATCATAGATGATGTAAATAATTTCGGGATTATTCTTTGCAATGACCTCATTGAACACTTGAATGGAAGCATTCACAAGAAGCAGTCCAAAGCCACTATCCCTCACCCTGAAGGGGGATTTTTCACTGTCCATAATGAGCCTTTTGTTGGATCACCAGTCGAGACCCCCGATGAGGTAAATGAGCAACTTTTATGCATCAATAGTGGTCTTAATGATTGGTTCATTCAGGAAGGGAAGTTGGATATGGACACTGTTGAAGAAATAGAAGGAATCTGGACCTTGGAATTCGATGGGTCACACTCAATCTTTGGATAAGGCACTGGAGTATTTTTAACAGCTCCCTCAGGTGAGATCTTCTACCACTCATATAGGCTTGAATTCTGTTGCACCAACAATGTGTCTGAATATGAAGCTTTGATTCTGGGACTTAATCTAGCAATTGACAAAGGTGTTACAATCTTGGAAGTGAAAGGGGACTCAGACCTCATTGTGTCGCAAGTTTTGATGAGATTTGTCACTAAAAATGAGAAGTTGAAAAGGTATTGAGATGTGGCTAATACCCTTTAAAAATCCTTCAAAAAAATATCAATCGAGGCCATTCCTCGAGAATAAAACCACGTGGTTGATGCTTTGGCTATCTCAGCCTCCACTTTACAACCATGTGAAGGACCTCTTCACTACCTATACAAAATGGAGGTTCTTTTTAGACCTTCTGTCCCCGACAATTTGGAGCATTGGAAGGTGTTCGAGGATGACGATCAAATTATCATATTCATGGAAAATAACAAAGAATTTACCGATTCCCAAGTTTCTTTCATGGCCGACTCTATGGACTTAGAAGTCATCAACCTACAAAACAATACCTTACCAAAGGGTTGTATTCCTATAGAAAACCTTTTGAAAGACATGATGTTTTCAAAGGAAACAGAACCAATAAGAAAGCTGAGGAATCCTTGGAATTCAATATTGGTACAGATATGGACCGGAGAATGGTCAATATAGGAAAGGGGACCACCGAGAAAGAGAGGAAGGAAATACTAGTGCTCATTAGAGAATTTAGAGACACCTTTGCTTGGAACTATGATGATTTAAAGGCCTATAGGGGAGATGTCATCCAACACGCTATACCCTTGGTAGAAGGAGCCAAGCCTTTCCGAAAAAAGATAAGGAATATCAACCCGAAGTTGGCAAGCCAAATACAAAAGAAAATCCAAAATATGGTTGACGCTGGTATCATAGCCCCTATCAGGTATTCTTCTTGGACGTCGAACTTGGTAGTTGTTCGGAAGAAAAATGGTGATATCCGCCTGTGTGTTGATTTTTGCAACCTCAACCAGTTGTCTTTAAAGGATAATTATCCCCTCCCAAACATGGAACATTTGATTCAGCGGGTCACAGGGGCAGGGATGATGTCTATGCTAGATGGGTTCTCAGGGTACAACCAAGTTTTACTCAAAAGGGAGGACCAACTCAAAACTGCATTCACTACACCTTGGGGAACTTTTATGTACTTGAGAATGTTGTTTGGTATTATGAATGCTGGTGCCACCTTTCAGAGAGAAATGGACTTTGCCTTCATGTACCTTATACAAAAAATCATATAAATTTACCAAGATGACCTCACAGTTGTGTCCAAGGATAGGAAAAACCACCTCCCCACCTCAGGATTGTTTTTGAACGATGCAGGAAGTATGGTATCTCACTGAATCCTAAGAAGTCTGTTTTTGGGATTGACGAAGGAAAACTGTTGGGACACGTGGCCTCACCAGGAGGAGTCTCCATTGATCCTGAAAGAGTCCAATCAATAAAGGACGTCCACCCTCCGGTCAACAAGAAATCCCTACAATCTTTTCTTGGAAAAATCAACTTCATCCGCAGATTTGTGCCAAATTTTTCTGAGAGGATAAAACCATTAAGCGCTCTACTGAAAAAGGATGTTGCTTTCAGTTGGGGAGATGAGACCAACATATCTTTTTAAGATATCAAAAACTCTATCTCCCAAGCTCCCATCTTGATTAGTCCTGATTTTTCGTGAGATTTCATAATATTCTCGTTTGCATCTCAGGATACTATTGTAGGTGTCTTGATGCAGAAGGATGCTGATAACTATGAACATCCCATAGATTTTATGAGAAAAGTTCTAAGAGATTCAGAGTTGAAATACTCCATCAAAAAGAAGCAATCCTATGCCTTGGTCAAATCCCTCAAGCATTTCAGAAACTACATCAATTACAATAAAATACCCAGCCGTGAAGGATGTTTTATCACAACAAGACTGCATGGGTACTCGAGGAAAGTGGGTTTCCAAAATCCAGGAGTATGACTTAGAAATAAAACCCACCAATATAATAAAGGGACAAGGTCTGGCCCAAATGTTGACTGAAAGCAATCATGAATCCATACAGATGGGTGAGAATGAGCAAGTAAATGTAATGATCAATGAATTAGAACATGACGAGTGGTATTCCGATATAGTTTATTATCTAAAGAACTTGTCTTGCCCTGATCATTTGGTGGATTACAAGAGAAGTGATTTGAGATTGAAGGCTATGAAATACTTCTTGACCAAGGATGGATTTGGGTGGAAGAATCCTGATGGCGTTATACTTTGATGTGTAAACAAGGAAGAGGCAAAGAAGATATTGGAAGAATTGCATTCTGGGCATTGTGGTGGACACTTTGTTGCTCGTACTACTTCCCATAAGATCCCGAGGGCTAGTTATTATTGGCCAACACTCTTTTCAGATACTTATCAGCATGTTCAATCTTTCCAACCTTCCCAGTACTTCTCCAGCAAACCAAGACTCCCAGCGCAGCCTTTGAAACCAGTGGTAGTAGAGGAACCCTTTCAGTAATGGGGTTTGGATTTTGTTGGTGAATTCAAAGACAATTCGAGTAATGTCTATCGGTGGATCCTAACAGCTACAGACTATTTCACTAGATGGGTTGAATCAATTCCTACAAAAAAGGCCACCAAAGAAGTAGTCATGAACTTCTTGGAAGATCGGATCATAACTAGGTTCGGCGCCCCTTCCAAGATCACTACAGATAATGCCAAAGCTTTTAGCTCCTACGCTCTGGTAGAATTTTGTTTCAAATATGGAATTACCCTATCCCATTCCTCAAACTACTACTCGTAAGGGAATGGATTGGTATAGTCAACCAATAAGAACCTCATGAATATTCTAAAAAAGGTTGTCGGAGAAAATAAGAAGTCATGGGATAACAAAATAAAATATGCAGTATGGGTGGATCTAATAACAACGAAGACTTCCACAGGGAAAACTCCTTTTGAGCTAGTGTACGGACTTGAAGAAAAACTTCCTGTGAACCTCCAAATCCCTATCCTTCGATTTTCTAAACAATACGCCACAGATGCGGAGGCAATCCAAGGAAGGATCAACCAGCTGATAGAACTAGATGAAACATGAAGAAGTGCCTTGGGTCAAATGGAGAGAAACCAAGAAAAGATAAAGAACACCTTTGATCACAAAGACAAGGAAAGAAGTTTTACCAAAGCAGATCTTGTCCTGCTGTGGGATAAAAGAAAGGAGAAACCTCGCATGCACAAAACATTTGACAGCCAATGGGGAGGCCCTTATAAGATCGAGAGTTGTGCAGGTACGAATTATTTCAACCTGGAGACAATGGAAGGAGAGATGTTGAAACTGCCAGTAAACGCTTTACATATCAAGCGTTACTACCCCCCAGACACATGGTTCCATAGGTAAGCATAGGTAGGTAGGCATTTTTCCGTGTATTATACCATTTGCATTTCATGTTAGTTTGTTTCCTCACATGCATTGTTTTATTTCAGTCATATACATATATATTATATTTGCAGGGTGGAAATACCACCCTACCTTTTTTACTGATGCCCTTTTCGAGTGTGAGCAGGTTTGCAGGTTTATGCCAGAGCTTCTTAGGTTCTCATGCACTCTATGGTGAGCACATGTCCCCGAGTTGGAGCCATCCCTGATTTTTAGGGATAACTAGGAGATCATGTCTCGAGGCCCACAGGTCCTAGACATGGAGTACCGAGAGTAGGATTGACCTGAGCATGGCCCTGGAGGGCCCATATTTCTTCTTCTTCTTCAGAATTTTCCTATCAACAACAACATCATCCATCACCTTCAGCTTGGACTTGTATCAGAGAAGACTCTTGCTCCATGAGGTAACTGGTCTAGGTATCATGGTATGTGTCATGTTTGATTATTATAACTTTTAGATATATGTATCAGACTCCTTTCATTTTTGATGACTGCTTGGATCTTACATTAATCCACTTGACCATGGTTGGGGGAATTGACGGGGTACTCTAGAAAGCTTGTACCCATAGGTTTTGGTTATCCACCAGGGGGGATTTTGAATATCCATCGTCCGCTCCCATCATATTATCATTTTTACATCTTATCTCCCATTCATCTATCCCATTCCCCTAGTCTGGACATTAGGATGAGTTATTTGTGGGGTTACACCTTATCCTATGGGAAGAAGGGGCTAAAGGCCTAGGGGGTAAAAGCAACTGGTAAGAGATAAAAGCCATAAAAATAAATAAAACCTAGAGATGCCTTTCCCAGGGATCCCCGAGAAGGAAATAAAAGGCCTCTCGATAAGAAACAAGAGGGACTCCAAGAAAGATAATAAAACAAGACCTAACCAAGAGGATGGGGGGTCTCATCACGAGCCAGCCCATTATGTTCATAGGTACCTAGCAGTATGACATTGCCATTATCTAGTTACCACGCCAAATCAGTGACCTTTGGTTACATGGCCAAGGGAAAGGGCATCTCATCACGAGCCAACCTTATCATCTCTGTGAAAGTACTCGTGGGTAACACTGTCATCTCTGGTTACCACGCCAAGGCAATGTCCTCTAGTTACTGGCTATCTCCGGTTACCACGCCAAGGCAATGTCCTCTAGTTAATCTTTGAAATAAAAAGAAAGAAAAAGAAATAAAGAAAAGAAAGAATAAAGGCAATAAAGGGCTTGGAAAGAATTGCATCCATGACAGGTATAACTCGCCTCCTACAAAGGCACCCATGGATAATATTCACCTTTGTCTTTCACTATGTCTAGAAATCCTTAGACCACACCACCTCGTATTACATGGCTTGGATAATATCCTTTGGAAACTTTCCTCTTCTTATGGATGCTGACTCAATAGGGCATTTTTTCTTTTCTTCAGCTTTGCATAGTAGATCATTGTAATGTCTTTGAGCTAATGAATGATATGTTAGGGGTTTTATACATGCATTTGATAAAATTAATGATGAAATATGATTGACATTGCTATGATCTCAAGGACTAATGAGCCCATGGAGGGCGAATTTTTTGATGTGTAGGATCATGCCCGACGGATAGGTACCAAGTGGACCGATACACATGGGCAGATGATTAGTTCGGACCTCCATGGGGCTAAAGATCCCATGAGATGGTTGTTGGGACCTCATCACGAGTAGATACAGGACAGTGATTGGTCGAGCCTTCGCACGAGAGAAGAACAAGGAAATCTTCATCCAGGACACCTTAGCTAAGCCCAGCCCTAGGGGGTTGACCCACTGCAGGTGGAACATGTCCCTCTATTGACCCAGGACGTCTTCTAGAGGCCCTTGATGTCACTGCTAGCGCATGGTAGTTTTATAGGGCAGTTTGGCACGTGTGGTAGAGTTTGGAGGCCCAGAGAGGGCCAACGTTTGTCATCTAGTGCTGTGTTTTGCCCTAAAAAGGGCCAATGTCTCCCTCAAAGGGGCTAGATGTCTTGCTCATTGCTCATTTAGGGTTTTCTTTTAGCAGTTTAATGTAAAACAATATGAATTTTAGTTATAAGCCTTGTTAGTTGTTTTAATGACGTAGTTTTAAATAAAGGTTATTGGATGATATAAATTGAGGATGTTTCCCCTAATTTTGACATAACACAATTCACTCACACTTGTGAGGTCTGATTTTTGCACCCTTCTTGGGTATTTTTGTTTCATAAGTGAGGCGCACTTGCTATTGGAAGGATATTTTTGGCATTTTGTGGCATTTCTCTCAAGGAAGGTTTACAACTAGGGTTTTCTTATGCTTCTCTTCATGATATGTAAGTGAATTTTCTTACAAAAATTCTTAATTGAATGGTTGTAGGTGTAATTTATTGCATTTTGCTTATTATATTGCTGATTTAAAAACCCTAGGTAACAAGCACAGAAGTAGGTTATTGTTACATGTCCCCTTGGAGAGAGATTTTTCAACCATTGAAGAAAATGGATTAAGCCTAGACTTTGATACACTTATCTTGCTTCTTCCTTTGAGCTAGCATTGAAGTTTATAGGTTGAAAAAGGGTGACGTCCTAGGCCTACGTTATCTACACCTAGGGCCTTCATCTTCTAGGGTTTAAAATCCTTGTCCTTACAACACTTTCTCCCTTAGACTTATTATTTATGCTAGCCATTTTGCCAAGCTGACCTAAAGAAGCAGGAAAGAGCACGAGGCCTTGCTTAAGAAACACTAGAGTGAGCCTTTTTCCCCTAGGGTTTTGATTCTTGGGCCCTACCTTTGTAGCACCATAAAACCATGCCATCTAGTCTTTAAGTCATCATCCTTTCAAGATCTTGTGCCCTCTTCTTATTTGACTCCATATACCCTAAGGCACTGATATCTAACCTCCAACATTGAATTTTTAGTGTACAAAACTACATTCAAAAATATAATTTTGAAACCCTAACCAACCAAACTAACCTAATTAAGGGCTGACATCACAGTTGGATATTTCATCTTGATGCAACAAAATTTGAATATAAGCAATCAAGTGATGATTTCAAGCATTTATTGAGAAAATTGTTGATTGGATATATTGTTGCCTTAGTCATCTCTATAGATATTGATGAATTGATGGTCTTTCATAGCTAATTGAAAAAACGTTGACTTCATTTTATATCTATTGCATTACATTTCTTATTGAATGATATCAGATAGTTATTGAAGTACTAACCCTTTGAGTTATAGCCTGCATATATATATTGTGTTGTTGTTGTCTTGTTCCAGGCAGGTGTTTTCAATAGGGAATACACTTCATTTATTTGTTGATTAGCTGGACTGTCTGACATTGGTGGTAACCTGTGAGGAGGGAACTCTAAAACTTGACCTTATACCTTCTGCCTCTTCAAACCCAAGGTTGTTGGGGACGTCTCCCGCTAGCTAACCTCCCTAAACAGAAAGAACCTTCCCATCGAGGTGACATTGGGTGGGGAAGGTTCCTGTTACGCTAGTTTGATCTCTATCCTTTATCCTATGACCTAAACTACAAACCGAGCGACAACAGTTCCTAAAGAAAAATCAAGCAGAACACTATCTATTAGGAAGAAAAGTTATGCCAGCCGCACTAGAGCAACTTACTGGTGGAAGTGCAACTCGAACACAGAAGCACCCCTTGGGTATACTCTGCAAAGCATGGCCTGATGTCTACCCTAGGTGCCATAGTATACCCCTGCAGTCACCTGTGTAAGCCCCTAAAATAAAGACAACTAGGTTTCCAGCTCGCAAACAGTCACCAGGTGGGTACAGTCAACAGTCGGGTGGACCACAATGAGCAGGGTATCAAGCCCGAAACCTATTGAGGGTATTGAAAGCAAGTGGTCCATAAGACAACTGAGGACCTTGAATGGATTTGAGATCCATGAAGCTTCGTGGAAAATGAAACTGACACAATCCCACAACAAGTCCTCTATATGTGTTCCCCACTACGCTTGGTCCGAATTTGGAGGGGTTATCTTTGCTACCTTTCCGCATGCGACCTTGTGTTTAGCCCCTGTGTTAGAGGGGGGTCCCAGATAACTTTCACGTTTACTAGACTTTTTACACTCCCTAGCACAGACTCCAATGTTTCTTTTATAATCCTTGAAGAGTTTCCTCTCCAACCTAAATCAAGGTTCTAGCATAGACTAGTTGATGGACCCTACAAACATAAAGTCTAGTTGATTTTAAATTAATGTTCTTTTTAAGGGTTGATTTACTCAAAAGGGGTGTGGTAGTGTAATTGATGTTGTTAAGACTACTGTGAAAAATGAAACTAATAAGAACACTTGCAAAGAAGGATTATCTTTCTTATTTTCTTTTGAAATGATTTCAAGATGCGAAGAAAACACAACACTATGCTAATTTTTTTTTTCTTTTTTCTTTTTTTTATGCTTCAAACAAGAAACTTGAAATAAATTATTTTTCTTTTTCTTTAAAGCAAGCGAAAGGGGAAAAAGTGAAAAACAAGACAAGACTGAAAACTGACCTCTGGCCCACTATGGATTGCAGGGGTCACTGAAGACACCAAAAAGGATAGTCAACAACTCCAAGACTCGCCCAAAACCCTTCCAAAATTAAACATAATAAATCTTTGAAAATATAACCAAAATGAAATTAAACCCAAGATTTGACTGTAAAAAAAGAGACAATGTACTTAATCAAGAAACCCTGAGATTTCAAACTTCAATTAGGGAAGAGGTTGACTGCCCCTTCTTAAAGAAAAAATTTCTTGACATAGGCACACTACTGGTGCTTAAGCAGCCTATGTATGTATGCAAGCTGTCTAAAGGCAAGGCACATATGTACGCGTGTAGACCCACTATAGGTCGCATACACCTCTGTAACTCCTCAAACAAGAAGACAAACAGGTAGACTGACAGGCCAGGGAGACCTGGTATGGCACCCAAAGGTGACCAAAATCCATTAAAGACTCAACAGACTCAGAAAGAAACTAAAAAAAGGTAAAAACCAATCAAACACCCAAACAATCCCCTAAAACCCTAGAGGCTTCCCCTGTACGGTCACCAGTTCTACTATAGCGGGAAAACCCCCCTATGGACTACACTAGGGTTCAACATGTAGGTAGATCAAACCATCTAAAAGTCTCCTAATTTTTAATAACTACCCCGAATATACCCCACATTTATGCATAAAATGCAAAGTGAAAATATCCGATAACTCTACCTTAAACTCTGCGTCTGGTGTCGATCCTTTCGCGTTCGATTGCTCTACTGACTACAAGTCTCCTCCCAAGGCTGACCTGCATTCACAAACAAAAAAACAAGGAAATACGAACATGCATCTTATATATGAATTAGTGGTTTATATGTCAGTATAAAAGATAAATCAAACATAAAGATTGAACACATCATATTTCGGGACAGAAAAAGTATTCCTTTTATTGATATCACAAAGTTTACTTACAATGAGATCGACGACTGCTCCTCGAACCTGGTCTAGGCTCCTCTTCACCAAGCTCCAACTGTTCTTCCACATATCTTTCTCCTCTCAACCTCTCTCTAGGGGATGTAATAGGCTTATGATGGAGGTTAAAGGCAAGAATGGGAAATTCTGGCATAAAACTCACAAGGTGGATGCAAATTCTTGGGGCAAGGAGGGGATGTGAAACGGGAAGAGTTTCATTGTTCTTATGCTTATGTTAGGAATGAAACCCCAACACCTCCTTTCATATCACAAAAGGATGTTTATTTAGTTGGGTGACAAGCTATAGGTGGTGGGACAGTTGGAAAACTACCCAATAGCCCATAATCTCAACGAATTCCTTTCAACTTTTTAATTTTTGTAACATTTGTGGGTATACGCGGGTCGTAATGGTGCAACTAGCATACATACGCGAGATTTAGTGATGCATAAAGCATGTGTACATGGGAAGTAGTGGTGCAGGGCACGTACATCTTCAAAAATATGGTTTTTAAGAAGAGTTTCTTAGTGTGGCTTGGCAAAAATAGCAAGTAAGAGGGCATGTTGTATGTGTTATATTCTTTGCATGTGTGTGTGTGGGCGCGTCAGATTTGACAACTGCGTCTAACAATCCCTCGTAGTAGTTCTTTGTTTGTGTCGTGTGTTCCAGGTGCTTTCCTAAAGGGGGTAGGTATGCCCCCCCTACTTATGCGCAGCGTTCGGGGCAACGCCCCCAATATTTTTTTTGGGGCGTTTGTTGCTATTTTTAGTGGATTTTGCTATTTTTAGCGGTTTAATAAATTAATCCCAGATTAATGGATTAGGGTTTTGGTATATATGGAATACCTAAAAAAATTGTATATATTGTGTGGTGAATGGTGAAATTTGATAATGAATATAAGAAAGGTTTTCTCGATTGAGGGTTTCCGGTATAAAATATCTATGTACTCTGTGTATGAGCCATTGATTAAATTTTGTTTTTTTTAATAATCTATATGAATTTCTTTACTTCATAGGTTTAAAGCTTACATGTGGTATCAGAGCTCGTTTTTGGCTTCAGAGGGATGCCTTAGTTGTTGAGGGTTTGACTCGGTCTTGATAGATCAAGTTTATCTTGGGTTTGTGATAAACCTGGGTTTAGTGAGAGATTTTGCAGTGGTGATTTGAGTGCATAAAGAGGAATGGCAAGTTCTTCTAGAATCGAGATATATAAGTTCAACGGTAAAAACTTTGAGCTATGGAAGTTGAAAATGGAGGACCTTCTTGTAGACAAAGAACAATGGATCATTGTGGATCCTGGTACACAACCTACTGGTACACAGCCTACTGGCACATAGACAACTGGTACACAACCTACTAGTGCAAAAACTACTAGTATACCACCTACTGGTATGTCGAAGGAAGATTGGGAGAAGTTGGACAGAAGAGCAAGGAGTACTATTTGACTCTACCTGCCAAATTTAGTGTTGTTGAATGTCTCAGGAGAATCTACAACCAAGGAACTATGGGATAAGTTGGGGAATTTGTATCAATCAAAGTCCCTGGTAAACAAGTTGTTTCTTCGAAAGACGCTGTATCATCTTAGGATGGAAGATGGAGATTCTGTGACAGAACATCTAAATGCCTTTAATACTCTGGTAAGTCAACTTGGCTTTGTTAATATTATGATTGCAGAAGAAGATAAGTGTATTACTTTGTTATTCTCTTTGCCAGACTCTTGGGATAATCTGGTTGTAGCAATAGGTAGTACCACTCAATCTACATTGAAGTATGAGGATGTAGTTGCATCCTTGTTATCTGAAGAGATGAGGCGAAAAAGCATGGATGATCACAACACAAATGCTTTATTTGTAAGAGGGCGTACCCAAGACAAAAACCCTGGTAAGCCTTCGGGGTGGAGATCTAAATCTACAGGTATATCTAAGTCTCCAGGAAAATCTTTGAGGAAAT
>SNQJ01S0107694.1:13755-29473 GCA_010110895.2 Picea sitchensis | reverse complement strand
ATGTTTCACTTGGTTGTTTGAAATTAATTAAGCAATTATAGTGACCAACAGCAGGATATCGATAGGACGAGAAATGAGTATTTCTATTAATAATTGATCAACAAAAGCATCAACATTACATACTTCCGTGTCGGCACGGTTCGAAACCAAGAAACCAAGTTCCTTCCAACTGGGTCTCCACCACTTCAATCCTCCATGAAAGGCAAGCTCATAGCAAAGAGGTAATGAGGTCCCCTCAACAATAAGGAAAGAGCTTGGAGGCTGAACACTGTGTTCAGACTTGAGGGACAAAGGGATGCAGACTCAGTATGAAGTAATTTCTCCAGAGTAACTTTGCTCTCAAAGTTGAATGCTTTCTCCTCTTTTTCCATAGCTCAAAATTGTTCTCTTATAGCCTCAAGAATGCAATGGAAGGACCGAGTCAGAACATTTCCAGTATATGGAAGGCCAAAGATCAGAGATCTTTTGTCGTGACATGGAAACCCAACCTCATTTTGTATTTTCTAGCACAAATCTCGATATACGGGAGTTGTAGTGGAGCAGCAAGCGTATACACATCTTGTAAATCAGTTAGGGAGTGTATATGTGGAAAAATATATATTTTTGTCTCTAGATTTATCAAAAAGGGGTTGATAAGTCTGCATAGGGAAATGGAAAAAGGCCCTCTGTGCAAGATAGCAATGGTGAGGCAAATCTTGCTATAACACAAATTTATGTGGTCGCGGGTTCCCATGGTGGAAAATTGACAAATCGTCATCTCCATCTATATCTTCACATCATGAGTCTGATCAACCGTCATTTGTTTGCATACTTAGCCAATTTCTTCTAAACTTGCCCGTTTTTCCCTTTTGTTCTTACCCTCTATTATGCATTTTCAGTTCTATACTTTGTCACGTTTCTGTGCTTGTAGGTTCCCGGTGTGGAGAACTGACAAATCATCATCTCCATCTATATCTTCACATCACGAGTCTGACCAACTGTCATTCATTTTCATACTTAGCCAATTTTATGAACGCGGGTTCGCGGATAGGTGTTATCGAACTCTGGTAACCTGTGTTTGTGGTATACATCTTGCACCCAAAAATTTTGTGCTCTACAATTCGACCCCAGACTCCTCAAACGTGCAAGCCTAAATCTACCTATGATGACTCTGTCTATTCGACCTGCCTTTCCATACTTAGTCGAGTCTTCAAAGTTTCGTGGGTTCATGCACTCCCGGGTTCAGAAATGTTTAAAAACATTTTTCTCTCCCCTCGATCCCCACCACCTTTTGCCCTTCCCAATGCACATTAATTATGATTTTACTATTGACAACCCACTGGATAGGTTCGAAAAGATTGGCTTTAATAAGTGGAAAGCTCAAGGACATCTCCCATTAAAATGCATTAATAGACGAATATTATGGGATCTGATAAAAAAATTTGCGTCCATTTTGAATTTCCAAAAAGTGTTGGTTATTTTAGTTTTTTAAAGGCATCATCATAGTAATAGTGAAATATTGTATTACCATGCTGCCATCCACAAACGTCTCATCCACAAAGGTCTTGACGTCATGTCCCTCTTTAATACTGTGCATATATTACAGGTTGTCATATTTGAGAATCTGCTTGCATATGGGAATGTTAACTCATGTTTTTAGTCACTATTCAACACACATATTAAAAAACATTGGCATTAATAAGTGAAAAGATCGAGGGCATCTACCATTAAAAAAAATTAAACCAAAATCTATGGAAGATTATACTATCATCATCCAACGTTCATTTTAAATACTTATTCCCATTTCTCTCTATCATCGAAGAGTTGTATTTAAGGTGTGTTTTCCCTTGACCAAGTTTTGAGGATCCTTGGTCATGTTTGACCTAATTTTGGGACTTCGACAGGCTGTCGAAGGCGTAGCGCAAGACAAAGCGGAGATCGCGGGATATCGACCCCTTTTTAAGGCCTTTTTGGGTTTTGGGCTTATGTAATGGGTATGGGGATGTCGGCCCATGGGTTTACCCATGATTAGGCCTATTTTGTAATGTATAAATAGAAGTCTAGGCGATGTAAGAAGTAGTGAATAATGAATAGTGAATAGTGAATAGTGAATAGTGACTAGTAGTGACTAGTCAGTTGCAAGTGTGCTAAGTGTTGAGTGCTAATTGCTTTGTGCACACTATGTGAGGCTTGCAGAGCTAAGTGCAAGTGATTGTAAGATACTATGAAATGGTTTGTGCTATAACTCAAGGAACGAGGATCTAGCGAGGTGCATAGATCTCCTGTCCTTTGCAGGGTTGATTTTGAGGTTTTGTGCATGTAAGAAGATTGAAAGAATCTAATAAAGAAGATGAAGAGTTGGTGGATGTAGCCCTGGGGTGGGGGTGAACCACATATATCCTCTGTTGTGAATGCTTTGTGATTTTGGTTGTTCTTTTGTTTATGTGATCCAATGCTTAGTGCGATGTTAGATGATAGATGAATCTGATATGATAGATTAGTGTTGAATAATGTAAATGAATGCTAGATCTGATCTCTATTGGTATGCTTAGTGCTTGAATATATTGGATTTGTGTGAATACCACACTGATACGTTGTTAGGTTTTAGTGGCGTTGTGAACTAAAGATGAATATTAATGAACTATAATAACTAAGTGCTTTGTTAAGGTGTTACAACCACACATCTGTGTCCCAGCTAAGGTTATAGAAATCTGAGTCCTACAACCACCCCTGCCTCTACATCGGGTGAGACTTCATCTAATTTGCAAGTGTTGCCAAAAGGGCCAGTAGTTAGGGTTTTGTTGGTGCATTGTTGTAGCGTTGAACCCTGGGTCTGCCCTTGTGCCAACAAATGGTTCTGTTGCCAGGATCTGAAACTGTGATTGCTGGGAACTGAGGAAGAAGAAGCTATGTGCAAAGATCTGACCCAAAACTATGAAAGCTCCGTGAGTAGATCTGTTGCTCTGGTGCACAATACTCTAGTTGGATTGTGAAACTCTGTGCTAAGAAGAGAAGTCTGATCTGAAGAAAAAAGGTAAGATCTTGAAGCCTTGTGCTCTGAAAGAGGTAAGAATAGTGAAAAGTTTTAGATCTGGAATCTTTGTGCTCTGAGAAAAGTAAGATAAGTGGAAATTTTTGTTTCAAGAATATGGATCTAGGTATGTTTGATAAATTTTGTCCTAGCCTGAAAACTAGGGTGCAACTAGAAGAAAGAAGATTTGATATGAGTAGATCCGATAAGAATAGTGAAAGATATGTTATTCCTATGCATAGAAATAATGTTTGGACTAATATATGGATGCAGGATTCTAGAAAGAATTTTTTGCAGGTTAGCTACCATGATCCTAGTGCATAGTACAGGAAAGGATGGGGATCATTTAAGAGAAAGACGTGATTAACTCTTTGTTACGGTTGCAGAAGACCGATACATCTTGCTAAGGAATGCCCTGGTAGAAGACCCAGTTGTCTTTGTTGTAAAGCTATGGACCATGAAGTTTTGGATTGCCCTATAATGATTGATAAACTTGAAAGAATGAATATGAGACAAGAAAACCCTGAGGAAGATCAAGAAACTAAGACCATGGCAGAACCCCAGAAAGAATCATAAATTGTATTGCTACAAATGAAAGAAATCCTGAATGACCACCGAAATATCAACTTATCAGAGATATTCAAAAAAAGAGAGTACATAGAAGCAAGAATAGGAGACTTTGACATTGACTGTGTCCTGGATGAAGAAACATAGGTGAATATTATGACAGAAAGAACTTGGGAAACTTTAGGAAATTCTGTTATGATTCCTTCATTGGGAGGAATAGGATTATTTAGAGGAAAGATGATAAACCTACGTGGAAAGTTCACCCAGATATCTATGAGTGCTCATGGAACTTCGACAGAGAAAGATTTTGAGGTTGTTAAATTTATTGAGAACAACGCCCCATTTTCTATATTACTAGGAAAACCTAGGATTCAAAGGGATCGAGCCAGAAGGAAAGAAGAAGAATTCTTAGAGCAGAAGAAGCAAAAATTTAAAGATTTCATGACTAGGAGGATCACTCACTTGATTGAAGAACAAGAGAATAGATCGAAGCTATTTAGAACCAGAAACTTGGATGTCGAAGTTGAAAGAAAAGAAGAAGACTCACAGAAAACTGAAACACCTACCCCAGATAGAGAAGAAGTATTTCCCTTGAATCCTAGGAAAGAATCTCAACAACGCGAAGTTACTATGCCAAGAGGAGATAAGAATCAGACCATCTTGAAAAAAACTGTCAGTCAGAGAAATTCCAACTAGCACAACATGTTATATCCCGCACTTTGGGCATACCGAACCTCAGTTAAGACTGCCACTGGTTTTTGTCCTTTTCGGTTAGTACACGGTGTGGAGTCAATACTTCCTGTTCAATGCAAAATCCATTCTCTCAAATTGGCAGTTGAGCTCCTACCTGACACTTCAGATTTAGAGCAACGCCTTGTACACCTAGAGAGTCTTTATAAGTAGCATCGGGACGCCTTTACGGCTATCGAGGCAAACAAGAAACATGTCAAGGTTCAGTACGATAAGTTTGTATGTCCCTGGTTGTATGCTGAGGGTAACTTGGTCCTCTTGTATGACCAAGCCAAAGAACCGATAAGGGTAGGTAAGTTTAAACCCATGTGGCACGGTCCTTATATCATGCGATGTGTTCTAGAAAAGGAGCCTACGAGTTGGAAGATTATGAAGGGAATAAATTGGCTGAGCCCAGAAATGGGCTCTACTTAAAAAGGTATTATTCTTGAGCCCTGGGCTTGGGCGAAACCCTTTGTATACTAATGTAAATTTAGTGTATATACACCTTTTCCCCCTTTTTTTGTCTTTGGCTTGCTTATCAAGTTTTCCCTTTTGTTGGCAGATGTCAATGGAGTCTTTGGTCTACATAGGATTCACAGACGGAGCCAGTTGTCATACACAGAACTTAGCTTCCGCCGCTTGGGTGGTTTACTCACCCGAGGGTCTGCTGGTGTCTTCAGGTTGCGTATGCCTAGGGACATCCACGAATAATGTGGTCGAGTACACCGTCGTCATAGAATTATTGCGCGATGACATCTCACATGGTATTCTCTCTATAGAGGTGCGCTTGGATTCTTAGTTAGTCGTATGTCAGTTGAATGGTCGTTACCGTGTGCGTGATCTGACGTTACTCCGTCGATTCCTACGGGTATGTCTTTTAGAATGACAATTTGATTTTATTACATACTTTCACATTCCTAGAAGTTCTAATCATGTATCTGATGCCTACACTAATTATGTTTTGAATTGGCATTTGTCACATTAATAAAGAAAATAAAACGTTTAAATCAATATACACATTGTAAGATATAAGTACAGTCGAAGATCCCTCTTTATATATTTCCAAAAAATATGGTGTTTTATATTACAAAATTGGGGCTAAAACCCTCAAAAATACATATACAATCGATATACATGTTCCATGACATCTATGCCTATGGCACTGGATGAGTCTCGTGATAGAAAACCACGGCATTGGCGAGACACCGGAAGAGTCGTACACATGCTCTAGGTACACCGACAACTTTTCTCTGCATGGCTTCAGGTAGATCCTCCATCGGAACCATAGGAATCCTCTGTGTCAAACGCGACAGGTTTCCCTGCACGTTCTGAAGGACTCTCTCCGCCTCTCCTCCCACTACTTCATCTCCTCGGTGCCTCCGCCTATGTCATAGGAATCCCTCTAGCCATTGCGGACCCACGTCTGCAACCACACAAGTATTGAGTTAATATTTAAAAACACCATCCAAAAAATATTTTTGTTCTTTTAAATACAAAAATACAAAAAATGAAATATATAAGAAATATTGTTTACCTATAGCACCATAGGCGACTCCTGGTAGAAGTGGCATATCAGGATCACCTCTAAAATCAATTCCCGCATAGGGATAGTCATCCAGAGCTATGATTTGTCTCCTCCACCAGAAGAAAAAATCATCGTTGTAGGGTTTCACCACCCTACCTCCCCCCTGCCATCTCATGACCTCGATCCATCGCGCCATAGCTGGATCACATGGCCCTCTAGGAATGATCTCCACTCTAGGTCCTAGGCTTGGGATCCACTCGAAAAAGAACCTACAAAGGATAGAGGCAAACCTGAAGTTTCTCTTTACCCCCTGCTTTCACTCTGTCAGCTGACCTTTCATATTGGTCAGCTGCGAGGTACACCAATCGTACACGATAGGTCTCGCACACTCTAGTGCATAAAACATAAGCGGTCTCGATGCTTGATGCAGCGAGGCTAACCTTATGATCCTAGTAATAATGAGCACAATAATATTCAAGATGAGGTTACCTATAGCCCGGATAGGGATTTGACTTACCACCATGGGAGTCCCTGCAACATAGTGGGCCTCGATGTATTCTTCGACCTTCATCCCACTCCCGGCCCTGCATGACTTGAGGTCCACGACCTCTCCTCAACGTGAAAGTCATGTCAAGAAGTAGATGTCCTCTACTTCGATCCTTAATGGTTGTCCATCAAGGATAAATCTCCCTCTATCTGGATCCCAATAACCCACCAGCATTTCCAATAACCTCACTTGGGACCTCATTCCTTTGAGAGCCCAAAACTTGTATAGACCACATATTTTTAATGTCGCTTGAGCCACCGGATCTCATTCCATTGCTGCATCTACCTCCTCATTCTCTCTCTCCCTCCACTCCAACACCATCGTACAAAAACCAAATCAATTTTTGAGTTAGAAGCTTATTTTTTGCCATTTTGCGCACGTATACGCGGGTTATCCAAGAACAGTCATGGGTAGGGCCTGATATACACTCCCTGTAGTTCACATAGGGGCGTATATCTGGTTGTATACGCGACATATTAGTAGAAACCTGCATATACTGAAAAACTCAATTTCTGCCCTTAAAAACTAAAAAAATGGAGCCTAATTCAAAATTGTAAACCATTGAATTTGAAGAGGATGGGATGAAGAGTTACTTGGACTAGACGGTTTGCGATTTCATTTCCTATTGCTCCCGTGATCGTCGTTTGAATTTTGGAGGTATGTTAGTCCAAATTGCACTATTTTGAGTGAAAATGAAAATGACATAGTAAATTTTGATTTTATTACTATTTATAAAACATTTTTACCCATTTGATATATTTTTATGCTATTATTTTGTCTATGGACTAATTCAAAAATGGTTTTAAGATGGTTTTTGTAGTTTCGACTCAATTTTCTTACATATTTCAACGTCATGGTTGGTTGTTCGTCTCCTCGGGCAGGTATATTCATAACCTAGCATATAGGATAGGTATTCATTACATCGTGCAGTTTTGTATTATCCTTCAATTACCATTTTTTACGCCTTAGGTACAAACCCATTTATTGCGATGCATTAACCTCCATCTGCTATCATAACATCATTAATAAATGGTAGAGACTTACCAAACATGGGTACCCTAGTTAGAACCTCTTTGTCATTTGGTGCCCATGCCGAGATTTTTCCTTAGGACCAGGAGTCCATTAGAATTCGATACATGACTTTACAATAAGCCTCATTTCTCATTCATGCACATTGGGCCTTATTACCCGTGGACTCCCAAAAAACGAGTCTTAGTTAAGCTCTTTTCCAACTCGTTATTAAAAATTGAAAAGATCGTCGAGTGATTTGTCCCTTTCACACTCGTTAAAATTAGATTTGAAAGATCATGAGTCTTAGTTAAGCTCTTTTCTGACTCGCTATCAAAAATGGAAAAGATCGTTGAGTGAACTTGTCTTTTTCACACTCGTAAATTGGATTTGAAAAGATGTCTATTTGGCACAAATTTACCCCTTTTTCACACCAAGTAGACTAAAAGATATAAAAAAGGACATTTTTTGGCGTTAAATTTTGATTGCATCTCATGCCCTTTCTTGCAGTATTGAGCTTTTAGCCAGTTCTCGCTTTGCGTTATAAACCATGGCCCAAGCAGTTTGCATCCTCAACCAAGTAGAGCCTTGTTTATACCCTTCACAATTTGACACCCTATACCCTGGAGGGAACATCACCCCGAGTGTCCATCTCCCGCATGCATTTCCTTGCATTGAGCATAGGTACATTCCATTGCTGGAACTAGTTTTTCTTACTTGCGACACTCATTCCTTCCTTTGTATCATAGAATTCACTTGTTCTGAAAAAACAAAAAAAGACGGGCGGGAAGGGAGTACTATATTGTAATTGGCAGCAGTTGTGTCACCTTTGAACATAGCACAAAGTTATTGNTGAGTCCTTGCGTCATCATAATTTTGGGTTTAACATGGCCTTAGGAAGCTAATCTCGTTACAGAGTTTTCTCTACCGACTGGTTAATCTTCCAGTCACTATAGAGAACATTATGGATGCCTCCTGCATCTAGTTGTCACATAATTAATTCTATATTGTCGGAGTCCACCGTAGGTCTCATGCTCTTGTTCAAAGGAAGTCTATCAACCTATGTTGGCCACTCCTCAGAAATCTTGAATTTGCATGTCGGCCATATCCTCAGTTTGTCTCAGAATCACATGATACTTTGGTCTTATGATGCACCCTGGCCCTGCTTTCATCATTGGTAGGTCACCTTGAACCCAACAATTGACATTTCATCATGGGTCGTTGACTGGGTGGTTTCCCTTATGTTCGACGATAAGACATCTATTCACACTTTGGGATTCATGCAATGTCTTGGATGACATTAGCCTTATTGGTGGTTTTCTCGCCTTTGTCAGTAGTTTTCATCATTGGCTGTTATTCAGAGGGTCTTTTTCATGTACTGCTTGCATTTGGCACACGTGAAATATGCACAGGGTTGTTGGTTCATGAACATGTTCTTGATCCAATATCCACCAAATCATGAAGCTCTTGCTTTGTTCCTCGTGCCAACTGATGAGAGATGCCTTAATGCTGTCCTTTCAACGGGTCTCTTTCCATCGACTTCAGCTCATGTATTCTGGATATGAGACCTAGAGTTTTATGAGTACTTTGAGACTTGCAGTCATTAGTGGCAGGCTCTCTCGCCATTGACAGATGGGAATACATCAATATCTTCTGATCAATGGATCTCTCAAGTGTTCAACACCAACTCGTTTATTCACATTTGTAGAGATGTACTCGGTGCCTTGATACCTACTTTCATCATTGGTAGGTTGTCTCACGTTTGTTAATGGTATACCTCAATGATCGGTAATCAAACGATATCTCATCATGTTTGAACTAAACTCATTTATTCACATGATGTAGACTTGCACCATTGGCGGATTGTATTGAAGACTTGAAGACATCACTTTGTAGACGTAGCTTTCCTAAGTTATTGTTTCCATTTCATTGGACCAGTACCTATTTGACTTTAGTGATCATGGGAGATTAGATTGTACTCCATGGTATACGAATATCTTCAGATTGATTTTGAGACTGGTTTCACTAGGCCTTGTTCGTGACTATGAAAACTATTGGCATGTAACCGCATTTATACTTTCCTACTCATGGCCATGAACACTTGTTGGTATATTTTCCACATGGATCTGCATTGTATTCTTGGAAGCCATGTATGCAAAGTCAATACATAATGTAAATGAGAAATTCAGTTCATCCAAATGGTTCTCTACCACTCCACTTCTGGGTTATTTATAATGTATTTCAGCCATCACAGATACTCCTCTGATCTCACAAATTAGGGGGTATCTGTTATAGAAAGATTTGCCTCACCATTGCTATCTTGAATAGAGTGCCTTTTTCCATTTCCCTATGTAGACTTATCAACCCCCTTTTTATAAATCCAGAGCCAAAAATATATATTTTTCCACATATGCGCTCCCTAACTGCTTTGCAAGATGTGTATACGCTTGCTGCTCCACTACAGCTCGTGTGTATCGGGATTTGTACCAAAAAATACAAAATGAGGTCGGGTTTCCATGTCACGACAAAGATATCTGATCTTTGGCCTTCCATATACTGGAAACGTTCTGACTCAGCCCTTCAGTTGCATGTTGGAGGCTATAAGAGCACAATTTCGATCTATGGAAAAAAGGAGAGAAAGCATTCAACTTTGAGAGCAAAGTTACTCTGGAGAAATTACTTCATATTGAGTCTGCATCCCTTTGTCCCTCAAGTATGAACACAGTGTTCAGCCCCCAAGATCTTTCCTTATTTTTGAGAGGACCTCATTACCTCTTTGCTGTGAGCTTGCCTTTGGTGGAGGATTGAAGTGGTGGAGACCCAATTGGAAGGAACTTGGTTTCTTGGTTTCGAACCGTGACGACATAGAAGTCTGTAATGTTGATACTTCTGTTGATCAATTATTAATAGATATGATCCTTTCTTGTCCTATCGATATCTTGCAAATATATGATTATTATCCATGGGCATGTTTGTAATGTTTATTAATGGATGGTGTTATCTGATGTGCTAACTCATTTTATATATTGTCACTATATACTTGCATCGCTTGTTTGTTGAGAACTTTTTGCAAGTGTAAAGCTTTGGGTCAAAGTGCTCAATGGTGGAATGACATCAAATGATTGGATCGAGGTAGGCTTCTTCCTCGTATTCCACATTAGTTTATATAGCACATGTTGGAATTGAGTTGATTTCTTTAGTCATACCTGTCTGTTGTGGTTTACCCTTGGCCATAGAGAGTTTTTCCCTTGTAACACTTTGGCAGCTCTCAATCCCAGTACTAGAGCTTCATATCCAGCTATATTATTAGTATTTTCAAACTCCAACTTATAAGAGAGTGTGATTACCTCTTCTAAAGGGGAAATGAGGAGTATACATGGGCCATATCCTTCCTTTGATAAAGAGTCATCGAAATACATCTTCCATACTTTGTTTTGTTGATTTTTCAATGGTTGATCTCTGTGTTGGCTAACTGATATTTCAGGTTCATCATCATTTAAATGAAAAATAGATGAACCGATCTCATGCTCAACAACATAAATTGGGTGATTGTTTGGGTTTTGATGATCATTGACTATGTAGGCCAACCTCATCTCTCTGTATAGCCTCCTATTTTCTCCTCCGAACATAGGGATGGTGGCATAAGTGAGGTCCATTTGCAATGATCCTCCAACATTCTTAGCCCAAGTTTTGGATAAGAGCGTACCAATATTTGGGGGAATTTCATTCACCACAATGTCCATCACTACACTCTTCATGGGTAACCGTGACAAAGCAACCACCATATCCTTTATCAGTACCAGACATTTTACTTTCTTAGAATCAAAGGAGTACAAGTCTTGGTAAGGTTTGGTGATCTCCAGACCTAGTTCTTCCATAACAACTTTGGGCATAACATTGTGTGAGGCTCCTGAGTCCATAAGACAGTTACGTAGGATATTGTCATGAACATTTAAAGATATGTAGAATGGTGGAGAAGCATCAGAGCCATCCTCAATGTGTGGACCCACTGTAATGGATGGGTTTTCATCATGTAAAATTATTACATAAGAAGATACACTAGAAGAAGTTGGCTGCAGAAATTTCATGATAGATTTTTTGAAAGGTTCATTCTTCATCAATTATGTCAAAGGCATGGGGATCTTGATCTTTCTCAACTCATGTTCTAGGATGAAAGAGGCCGGTGGCCTATCAACTTCTTTTATTTTAGGGGATGCATGTTTAGATGAGGGAGGTGCCTGAGTTTTAGATGGCATACCTTTACTTGGATTTGGATTGGGAGGACCTTTAGCTTGTTTATTTTGATCAGAGGTAGTGTCTTTGGGAGCCCATGCTCTTGTCCTCAAATCATATTTCTTCTTTGGTTGGCCTTTAATAACTCCCTCTTCCCCTGTCTGATTATCAAACTGATTTGACAATTTTACTACTTCATATTCCTGTTGTGTTAAGTGGTTGGTATAATAATTTGTTTCATTGAAAAGCATAGAAGTGTCATCCACAACATCATTGTTTGCATCCATCTCCTCAATCTGATTGTTTTGAAAAGGAGGCACTACCCTTTGATCATCAACATTTCTCCTTTCTCATGATTTGAGGGGCATCATTAGGTCTTCTGAACTAGTTTTGATTTCTATTTCCAGCCCCTTGAACATCTCTGTTTGGTTGTTTAGATTCCCATTTCAGCTTAGTTATTTCATATTTCATATCCTTCAAAGTTTTGGTCATTTCATCAAGTTTGGGATCAGATGTGGCTGGGTTAGAGGAGGCAGGGGAATCCTCTCTATGTTTCTTGTTATCTTTATCAGATCTAATCTTTAATCTGTCTTATGCAAAGATATTAGATTTGACCGCAATGGGTGCTTCTTGCATGGAAAACCGTATGGTGGATCTTCTCTCTCTCGATAGGAGGGATAACTTTGAATCAAATGCATTAACATAAGTGATCTTGGTAGAGGGTTTAGTTGGTTTGATTTCATATGGGATTCTACCATACATATTATTGAATCTCTTGGTGAAATCTGAAATAGATTCACCATTCTTTTTGTTTAGGGCCCCAAACTCAGTGATGTAGTAGAGATAATCTATCCTATCTCCCCATTGTTTTATGAAAGTTTCATCCAACGCCTCAATATATGCAATGGAGGTTGGAGGAGGACCCCTGAACCAATTTTTGACTTCCCCATCCAGACTCTGTACAAACAACCTCATCCATACATAATCATAATCAATGTTAAAGTTATCTTTAAAGTTGTAGAAGGCTACCAGATGTTCCTTAGCAGTAACCTCACCTTCCTCATTATACCTCATTATACCTTGGTAAATATTTCATGTAATCTGTGGTTGGGAGTGAAAGTAAGCCTATAGGAAGCACTAAGGGTGCATATCCGGCAACAATTATGACATCCATCATGTTAACGACCATGGATTCAATAATAGGAATATGAAGATTTATGGGAGATATAGGGGTGGATGCAGGACTGGATGATGAGGTAGAATCAGGAGTTGGATATGTCTGAGCTTCTTTGGAATTATGATTCTCAAGGATAGCAAATTTAAATTTCTTCTGATTGTGATTATATGTAGGCTCTTTGTGTGCATCTTTACCCTTGAGGGGGGAGGTATATCTCTGAGCTAGGGTGGATTTTCTTAGTTGTCTTTCTGGCCCAGAGGCTGTTGTGTTATTCTCAGGGTTAGAATGAGCCTTGTTGGCTTTGCTATTTTCATATTTGGATCTGTTAAATCCTTTTGGGTGCTAGTATTTCTTTCTTAAATGTTACTCAGTGGAGTCTCCAGGTGAAATATGGCAGTCTGTGTGTGTCTAATCTTTGTTCACCATAAAAGGTCAGAGCTAATCAATGTCATTCTCCCAGGGAAAGATATTTCGTTACTCTGTTCCTCGGAAACGACGATAGAAGATGTTGTTCCTAAGATCTGCACCTGTCTGCTAAAGGGAAAATCTAGGCCACCTATCAGTTTTGGAATGATTATTCCTTAATAAGTTGGTTTTGTTGGTAAGCTTAAGGACAAGTTTTCAAAGATGGTACTCTGGTAGGACAGGCCACACAGTGTAAAAGTAAGTTCTCCTTTTCTAATGGTATTGGTATTAAATGACAATTGGGGGTATGAAAAGACAAACACAGACAACAAAAACAAGCAATGCAATGAATCACTTGTTGTGTGAAAACCAAGACCCAAAATAATATCTTAATACTTAGACAAACATCTAGATGCAAATCATTCAACAGGTTGCAAAATAGTGGATATTTCCCTGAACAATAGATGTATAATAGGTTTCATAATCAACAAAAGATAAACTAAAACAATAGCTTTCAGAATGAGGAAATGTACATTGCACACATCACAAAAACTACATTTAAGATAAGAATCAACACATAAATATTTGAGTAAGAGAACACAACTGTCATCAACATATATTCACTAGGTAGAAAACTTTACAATTAACTGAGCAGGTCCAATACTTTTGCTTCTTCTCCTTTCCTCCCCCAAAAAAAACCTCCTTAAAACATACAAAGACTGCATATTTAACAGAGTTGTAGAGGTTCTTCACCCATCTAGGACTGAGACATAACTCTAGATAACTAATTGTAGAAAAAAATATTAATTTAACTAAAACATGCATGGAGTACAACATGTATACTTCCTACTAGAATTAATAAAAAAGAGTGGTTCTTATTACACACAGAAGAACACTCTTAAATCTAATCTAGGAGATTGTAGGAATTTATCAACTAAAACTACTATTGTCTTTGAGACAAAAAGGATGCATGATATGGATAAAATTGAATTGGCAGAAAAAGAATTGGAGTGGTAGAAGTAAGTGACATGTCGAGCATTGACGTGCGTGTGACATGTTTGAGGCCTTTGGAGATGACCGGCTGCATGAGAATATCTTCATGTTATCTGCTTCTCCTCTGAACTTTCAGTAGCTAAATGCAACCTGTTGTTGGCCCTGCTAACTACCACATGTATTGCTTGGATAACTGCATTGTTGTCAGTCAAGCAAACATGGGGAAGACATAACTGGTTGTGAACTGGAGATTGTGGAGGTGATCGTCCAATAGGGGAATGGGATGAGTGGAGGTGGAAAACGTGTATGCATATGGAGTGGAGACAAGTAGAGGTGACATGTGGGTGGGAGGTTGATAGGTGGCATGTGGTGAGAAGAGGGCTAGATGTCGAGAAGTGGACAATATCGGGTGGTGGAAGACAAGTGTAATGTAGTGAGAGGTGGGAGAGATACGCGGGGGCGACAGGGGTGTGAGTGGAGGTGAGTGGAGGACAGACGATGCGCGGTGATAGGGGTGGTATCGTGATGTAATCCGGTAGGATTTTGGAGGTGGGGGTAGGCAGTAAGCGGATTAGAGGGGGGGGTCCGAAACCATGAGGAGGTGCCATGTTAGGTGGGCCTAAGAACGAGGAAACCACCATTCCAGAATCCCCCCCATTGTTAAAGGTAGAACAGTCAAGGGGGTCTAAAATCATGTGAGGATCATTGATCTAGGAGATGGAGAAGTTGTCGATGGAGATTAGCGTTGGAGTTAGGCGCTCAGCGAAAAACACCTTTTTGTCATGTCTTTGAAGTATCGAATGCCACAGAACTGTTGATCTGGATGAGGAGGCAATATGTCCACCGTTGAAGATCGATCCTGTCACTTGCATGCGTTTAGATCTCGAATGGCCTATTGTGATTGGTTGTTAGTTTTGTTGAATCTTACTGAGTTATCCACTGGATGTGCCAAACCTGGTCGTCTCCTATGCACACAAAAACTAGGTGGACCTATTGGATGCTCAGTTAGTGACCACTTATGATGATGAGTATTCCAAATTCAAACCATAACATGTGATCCTCACTCAAGAAACACAACGATGGTGTAAATACACAAAGCCAAATAGGGGCCATGAAGAAATAAAAATGGGCAATAGGCTAAGCAAGCAACAACAAAACTCCACATTGATGGATGGATAGGGTGAGAGATAGAAGATGGTAGGGCTGCAGACCTAGGTAAAAACATGTATCATGTATGTGATCCATGTCTATATTGCAAGTACCTGCAAGTCAAACTTTTGCTACAAAATTATGAGTCCATCACATTTCCTCATATTTCTAGATACCACAACCAAATGGCAGATAATATAGCTAATCAAGTACTAGATTGGAATTTATCACATTAACATACATATTTCATTCATCCATCCACAATTAAAAGAAAAAACACATATCAAATACACACACACATATCTGTGTGGGTGCCATTGATACAGTCGTGAACTATGTGCTTATTTATTAATTAAACCTGTGCATATGTGT